>VXBL01007713.1:1117144-1173192 GCA_013400195.1 Aramus guarauna
AGCAGCAGCAAAGCTGGTGCAAGGGCTGGAAGGCATGTCCTGTGAGGAGCGGCTGAGGGCTTTGGGCTTGTCTAGCTTGGAGAGAAGGAGGCTGAGGGGTGACCTCGGTGCTCTCTGCAGCTTCCCAAGGAGGGGAGGTGGAGAGGGAGGTGCTGAGCTCTTCTCCCTGGGATCCAGTGACAGGGCACAAGGGACTGGTTCAAAGCTGCAGCAGGGGAGGTTCAGACTGGACATTAGGAACCATTTCTTTACTGAGAGGGTGGTCAAACACTGGGACAGGCTTCCTAGAGAGGTGGTTGATGTCCCAAGGCTGTCAGTGTTGGAGAGGCATTTGGACAATGCCCTTAATAACATGCTTTAACTTGGTCAGCCCTGAAGTGGTCGGGCAGTTGGACTAGATGATTGTTGCAGGTCCCTTCCAACTGAAACAGTCCTGTCCTATTCTGTTCTATATATTTATTCCTTCATATTGATTTCACTATTAATTTCATTGGTGTTATATTGAAGATTAATCAGTTAAATACCATAGAATATGCCAGCTGTGATTTTTTTTGGTTGGGTTTTTCTTCATGTTGTACATCATTTTCCAAAGATGCAGTAACTGTGTCAGTAACTTTCATGATGTGCCCCTTTTCTGTTTATAAAGACCAAAAAAAGAGTGTCCTTGTTCACAGGATGCCTGTGGTGCAGGTAGTCACAACACAGGCATTTCAGTGATACAAAGACTATTGTGATTTTTTTTGCAGGAACTGCAGAGTTTTGCAGTGGGTGCCTCGAAAGTAACTACCACGTGACCCTCAGTCTTCACTAAGAGGATTGCACCTCATGTTGTCGTGACAGGGCATGGTAATTCCTGATCACTTTGTTGTCCTTCTCAGGACTTTGTTCTGAAAACTGCCAAGACCGGGATGGAGAAATATCATTTCATTGCCCTCCTTGAATGTGGCAATTTCTGTTGATGGTCAACCACGTACCATCGTGGTAAGCAATGCTGAATGATCCTGTGACAATGGTGTGGGATGAGGAAGACTGCTATGAAAAGAAAGCTAGGCAGACCTAGCTGCCAGAGCGTCATATAAACACATTTGTCCAAATTCTGTTACTTACCCTGCTGACTGGCTTTTAGATCGATTTAATTAAAGAAAAATTGGCCCTATTGTGCAGTCTTTTATTCTAATTGACTGTTCAGGATGGTATTTGAATGCCGAATCTGGCCAGGTCCCCTGGTTTAAGAACAACTTGTGGGTTTGCACAGATTTCGGCTTCTCTCTTGTTCATAGTCAGATGCCTTTAGGAAGAACAGTGGAGGGACTGGACATTTCACATCAAAAGAGAGGAAATTAGACCTTAAGTGATTTTTGTTACTGTTTAATTATGAAATTATTTTAGTTTTCCTCTTCACTGTAAACTAATCACCCCTGTCATCCCACATTGACCAGGCTTCTTGCGTTCAGTTTTGTAGGTCACATTTTGTCAGTGACAGGTTGGCGGTTCCTCACCCAAGTGCTGGCCCTTTCCCAGGGCTTTGGGCCCTGCTCTCAGGAAGAGTGATTGCAACATCTTTGCCATTGAGTGGAAATGATTCTGTCTTTCATTTTTTTTCCTTTATTTTTCCTTTCCCCTACCATTGAAGCTGTTGTGTTTAGGTATGAGGTTGATAAGACATTAAGGCTCACCTTACCTTGATACATGCTTTTTTTGCAGAGTGCGTAGAGTTTTGCAGATCAAATAATCCTGTTTTGTTATAATAACAATTTGACAAGCATATACATTTTCTTCAGCAAACATCTATGACACCAACAATTTATCTTTCTCGCCTAAGGATTAACAGTTCCTTTGTTTTTTTTCAAGAGATATTTGGAAAAGATTTTGTGGTTTTAATTGCAATTTGTTAGCCTCAGAATGACATTTTCTCTTCCATTACACCTTTCTGAAGGTTACTTACAGATTTGGAAGAAAGGAAAACTACCCACTACTGCTTAATTTAGGAAAATAAGCAGCAGAAGGGAAAGGTTCAGCACTACCTCTAGGGTGGGACTGCCACAGCTGGTAAGTGTTGTCTACCTGTGGCTTTCGGCTTGGCCTAAGTGACTTTAACAAACAACAGCAGAGGGTATAGGGCTGGATTGCAGGTGTGTCAGTGTAGTCCTTGATTAGTCCCTTAAGAAGGGCAGGAGACTAAGTTGAGAGCAGGCAATAAAATAGTAATGTATTAACATTTATATACCTTTTCACTGGGAGAAAGGACCCCATTTATAAGCAGCTATGGAGACAGAGAACTGATTTGAGCCAGTGGCTGAGCCTTACTGGAATGTGTTTTCTATCTCCTGCCCCTGCTCCAGTCACTACACTGCTGCCCAGGTGGAAGAGCACCTCTGAAAAGCTAACAAAATCTTGTGCTAGTACAGAGCCTCCTGAATTTTGCACAGATTTCCTACTGCACTTTAAAGCTGTGCTGCTGCTGGTCACCATAGTGCTGTTGCAGGAAACAAATCATGGCAGGGCAATTGCAGAGGGCATTGCTGGAGAAAAGGGGTCGCTTCGTTATTTCTGCTCTCCTGTTGTCTTTTCACCTTATTCAGAGGTAGCTGCGCAGTGCTGGCTCAAGGACTTGGTCACAAACTCACACGGTAATCTGTTTCTGGATGACTATGTGTAGTCAGCTGCACTAAGAGCTGTGAGCTTTTGCTACTCCCCAAATAAGTTTCATGCTCATCACTTTATTAATCCTCTCACTTTGACTGGAAAGACAGAGGAGCATTGAATCTGTTTATACCAAATCAGTCAAATGTGTATTTTCTGATACAGTGATATAAGGAACTCTATTCTTTATTATCACCTAACCGAAGTTATCTACTTACTGCTGTTCCCTTCTGCCAGTGATCCAGCACAGGTAGCAGCCACATGGACAGGAGGGCCAGTGCAGACACAGGTTTGCATGTGAGGGTGTTTTCAACCTCCTACTGCCTCTGCGATCCGTACGGTAAATCTAAAACCTCAGAGCACCAACACTTTATTCCCACTAGTTACACTGAGAGCAAGCTATTCTGTGAACTGGTTAAAGATTTAGCGGAGACAAAACTGTCTTTTCTCTGCAAACAAGCCCTGCTTAGTTACACAGAAGCCATTTATTATTTGCTGATACCAGTTTTTATGAGATAAATTGAAAAAAAATATTTCTTTCTGCCTCACTAAAAGTATTTTTACAAGTAGGTTTCCAAGTTTGCAATATGTGCTGCTGTTTTTGCAATCACAAACGTGAAACAACCATGTTCGCAGTGGGTTTTACCCCTTTTCCTGCCCGCTCACTGTGAGAAGGGAAGCAAATATGGATTTTGCCACAGGAGATTAATCAAAGATGCTGTTGCCCTCCACAAGGTAAATTATTTATAGTCAGTCCAGAGTTTTCTGCTGTGCTTCTGTTTTATACAGCTGTAAATTACTTGGATACAGCCCCAGTGGAAAGTCCTTACTATTTTGTAATGGAAAAAAAGGAACTCTGCAGTAGAAATCTATAATGAATGAACAGGAACATCATCTTCCAATTGTAAATAAGATCTTGTTCTGTTTATTTTGACATCTTTTTACAAATGTGTTGCATTCAGGTGTAAATATCCCAAACCATGATCTTGTTCAGAGTTCTGAGATTTCTATTGTTAAATGTAATACTTTAATAGTTGTAATAATTATTTGTATAGATATGAACATGATAGTATTTTATTAAAAAAAGAAAAATGCTCTTTGAATACTGTATTTTTGTTGGTACAGCTTCTTTCTGCATTTCACTCTTCAAGATAGGTAAAAATAAAAGTTTCATTCTGAGACTGGGAATTTACAATTATAGCTCTCCACTGATGTATACTCTCTGCATATACCAGAGTTATGCACCACTTTATTTGGATATATAAAACTACATAATCCAGAACAAACATGTAGGGATAATGAAGTATCTAAATAATGCATGGCAGATGCTGTCCCTGCACGGGTAACAGCAATCACTGTGTTAAGCTACAATTTCAGCTCTATAAAATACTTCTTATCACGTGTTGCCACCTTGGTTGTGAAGTGCTCTAAGGTAGTTCTTGTGCCACAGTTTGAATCTAAAGGATGTGGTTTGGAGGAGACCGGTACACAGGCACTGCAACAGTGAGTAAAGGCTTCTTGGGAGGCTGTGTAATACAGGGGGAGCTGACAGAATTGCTATGAAATCCTTTTGGGTGCTCCAGGACACCTCGCTTTTCAACCTCAAAATTCTTGTGGATGTGGAGGATGCATTTATGAAAGATTATTTTTATTATTATTATTAAAATTCAGTATTAAGACAGATGAGCTTCTATTTGGTTACTTCAGTGACAGCCAGTATCCACATTAATGAGGCGGCTGTGTTCAGAGATGGCCACGGTTCAGTAGAGGATGAGGAGGATGTACGCAGGACTAGGGAGGGTCTCAGAGGCACAGTAACCTCCTCTCACCCCCTTTCCCACCTTCAGAGAGGGCAGCTCAGGCAGAGCGCTGGCCGGCAGGGCTAGTTGACTGCACTGAGCACTGCCCAAGGGCACCAGCCCCGACCTCAGTGCTGCCAGCACACTGCGTAAAGGTGGAGTTTCCCGCTCTGGCAACCTGCTCTTTCCTGTCATAGTGGACAGGAGGCATCTGAATACCTTCAGGGATGGGCTGACACCCTGGCCACCGGCTAACCACAAGGGATGCAGGTGCAGTGCTTACCTGTGGGAGATGGAGCAGGGCTGCTGGCAGTTTCCACCGAGGCCCCAGCTGCACCTCTGGGGCAGCGAGGTCCTGTTTGTCCTCCTCCAGGCTGAAAAAGCTGCTAGGGGACCTTGGGCCTGCTGGGCTCATGCAAACACTTTGTACAGCCACACGCACGTGGATGTGAGGGAAACCACATGCAAAAGCACAAGTAAAACTGGCTCAGAGTGTTTCTTCCCCCACCTTAAGCTAGAGGTGGAGCATATTTGAGCTAGAGGCAGCACACCTCTGTCTCAAAAACACCCTGTTAAGGTACTGGATAAACTCGGTATATCTCCCTGTTGCTGTCATTGCTAACTTCCCCCCACTGCCCCAAGATCCTTTTTGCTCTGTGTAGATGCCGCTGTTCTAATAGGCACCAAAATCTACATTTAGGTGTGGACAAGTTAGCATTTCTCCTAAAACTCTGTCTTCACATTTCAAAACGCAGCATGCTGCCCCTGCCTTGCCTGCTCTTCTACCATCCCAGAGGTTTTTGGTGGTAGTTGTAACACTGTCAGCTCACGTGATCCTAACAGCTTTCCTAAACTATGAGGGGTTTATTATTATTATTATTCAAAAAGCTATTTCTGTCTCCCTTGAGTTGTACCAGGCAGAACAACAACTTTACCTACATTTCCTGAGAAAATGGGAACTATATGGTTATATCCTCTCTGTGGCTTAGGTAAGCACTGCCATGGGAGAGGGGAAACACCTTCAGGTGCCCAGGAGCTGCAGAAAGAGAAGAGCACAGCAGAGGGAAGAGGCAGGTTGTACTGCTGCTGGGGTAACAGCTTTCGGGCCGTGCACCACCCAAAATCGCTTGACCCAAACCACAGCACTGCACTGGCTTTTGGTTGGGAAAATGCTAGAGGCCTAGGCTGGTGTAGGCCTGGGGAAGGCGTTGCAGGAGGTGTAACACAAAAATTATACTGAGCCTAGTGTTACTAGCTCCTTTGCTTATAAAAATGAGCTTGAGTATTTAAGCTTAGGGGAGGTGTTCCTGGGCAGGTACAGCTTCCACAACACAGGGAGCGTTACTCTGGCAGCTGCCACTTCCAGCCAGGCCAGCTCCTGCTTCCTTCGAGCTCCTCAGACCCTACAGCGAGCCGCTGAAACTCACTGAGGAGGGGATTCACCAGCAAGTGGAACTGTTTGCTTCCCCTTCAGGAGTTGTTAAAGCTGTTTGTGCTGAGCATAGGAGGGATGAGCATGTAATGGGGGAAGCAGGTACCCTGCTACCAGCCCATGGGTGGTAGAAAGGCCCCCAATTCAATCCACATCAGCAGCTCTGCTTGTTTCCCTACACACCTCTCACACTGTATCCCTCAGCAATCAGAGAAAGGGGAAACAACAACGTGTCACCTGCAAATCAAGGAGCATGGGTCCCCCACCCACCCAGGCAGTTCTTCCTTCTCTGAGGGCAGTGACCCCGTGAAGGGCAGCAGGATGAAGGCACAAACTGCATTTCAGGTCCTGAGGGCTGCATCAGCTGAGCTCAACTTGGACAGCTGGGAGACGCAGAGCTGCCCGGGTGCCCAGCCAGAGCCACCAAGGCTCCCTGCAGCTGCTGGGCCAAGCTGGGCAGGAGAATGGACGTACCAACAGAAACCAGCAGGCAGGGCAAAGCTAAGCAGAAATTTTAAAAACTGATGCATTGAGCTGGAGGCACAGAAGCAGCAGAGAGACGATTCCAAACTTTCCTCCCAATCTCTTAGGCTTGAGGTGCCTTTCCTTGTATTTAATTTAATTCTCTCACCTTTTTCTGCTTGTTCTGTTCTGCACCCTTCTCCCTCACTGCTGCTACCACCTTGCCATTCGCGTGCTGTGCTCATCTCTGCTTAGCTCAGTGAGGCCATATGTTGCTCTTTACCTCCTACGTCGAGCCTTCAACTGCTGTTCAGCATGAGTTTTTTCCTCATATTTCTATTTAGAGATAACCAACTTCCTGGCTCAGAACAAATACAAGCTTGAAACAAGGTCTGAGACTATAGGCTATGGAAGACATGGGGAGAAGGAGTATCTTTTATTAAAATGTTTCTCCAAAACTGGAAAATCTTTGGGGCATACAAGACCTTCTTCAGTCTGGCACAGAAGCAATACTCACACTACCCCAATGCCTTGTCCTGTACCCTTTACTCTGCAGACAGCAAAATACAACAAGAGCAGAACATACTTGTACAAGAGGATAAGCTTCTCTTCCTTCTCCACACCTAAACACAGAGTAAGGGCTGTCCTGCAAGGCAAGAGCCCATCCCGCACCTGACTGAGCAGGGTGTGAAGGCAGCACAGTGAGCAGAGAGGACTTGATGTTAGACTCAAAACAGCAGGATTCAACACCAGAACCTCCAAGTGTCACTCCTCCCAGAATACCTACACCAGTTCTGACCACTTCCCAAGATTTTGGGTTTTGAATCAGCGTCTCTCTTCTCCCCATCTCTCTGGCTCAAGGGGACTGAGGGAGGCAGCACTTGCTAATTCTTGTAAGAAACCGCACTGGGGCCTCTGGCCAGACTTGCCCACTTCATACAAAAAACATTCAGTGGGCTCTGGAGTGCCTTGTGTGCTGCAGTTGCAGCTGCGTGGTGTGACTGCAGCATGGACACCAGAGAAATGGGGCAGTTAAAAGGTTAGAGGCTGGTGAAGTTCCTACGGGAGGCAGATGCTCTAAGCATTGAGCCTCAGGCAACAGCAGGGCAGTGTCTCCACTTCAAGCGCCTTTGACCACCCCAGCGTAGACTGCCACCTTGACAAGCTCCTACCTTAGACAAGATCTACCCATCTCCCTCCAGGTCCCAGAGGAGCAAGGCAAGCCTTGCCTCAAGTACAGGCTTCTTTTGGTTTAGCACTCCATGGCAGTTGGTGCTCGAGCTGCTGGTGCTGGCAGGCTGTGTTCAAGCCCCACATGCGCCCAGCACCCTGGGATTTATCCTGCCCACCACAGCACTGCAGTCCTGCCAGCACCTCTCCCCACAAAGCCTTGTAAGCCACCCTGAAGGTAAACAGGGGGCTCAGCCTGAACTTTTCCAGGCACTTGCTAGAACAAGAGACTGTTCATGCAAGGCCCATGGTGAGGCCTCCATCAGGAAATTTTCTCACTTTCTGGCACCTCCGCCCATCCTGGCCCCAAAGCACTGCCTCACTTGCTCCCTAGTTCACCTCAATCACACGAGCACATTACCTCCCAACAGATCCACTGCTGCAGCAATTCATGCAGCTTCCAGGTGCCACCATGCAGCTGTGCCTCAGACCTCTGCTCCTGCTGCCAGGGCCAGGACAAGAGAAGGGAGGGAATAGATGGTGCTGGCAGCAGTGCTCTCACTCCCTGTTACCACCTGCCCTCCCAAGCAGAGCTCTGGAAAGAGCACATCTTGCACACCCTAGATATCATTACAAAAAATTTTGGTTGCACTGTTCAGAGAACTGGAAGTGCAGCACTTGGGCTCATACAGCAGCCCTTGCACTTGCAGGGAAGGGGACAGGGCAGCACAGAGCACATGCTGCAAAAAAGCTGTCAGGTCAAACATTCATACATCTGGGTACAGAAACCCAGGTGGCTCCATCTGCACAGCAAGTTTGAAGACCACACTGGGCAAGACAGAGCGCCATAGCTCCACCAGGAGTCCCTGACAGAGCCAGCTTTGTCTTGCTGCATTCAGCAGTAAGGATCTGGGGGCTTTGTGCACCTTGGACATCCTGGCAGTCTCTCCTTATGGGAAGAAAAAGGAAGCCGCAGGGAAGTTGCTACTGTTGGATTCTGCCATTTTAGACAGACCAAGAACATATGGCAAGGCTGCAAGGTCACTGAATGGAAAGTGTGGACTGTCTTCAGGCCGATACTCTGCTGGTGCTACTCAGACAAAAGTAAGTGCCATCTCCTTCCCTGCAGCCGGTGGCTGACGCTGTTACAGAAGAGAAGCTCATGCTTCACAGTAAGCCTGAGAAACCTACCCCTATTTCTAGCATCACTGAACATTCACAACTCCATCTGCATGGCAAACCTGCAAGTCAAGCCCAAAATATTGTAATAAAACGCAGCACACAGGGACCACCACCACCACCTTCTCATGTTCTGGCACGCCCTGCCTGAAGCTCGGCTGCATCTCCATAGAAGTGCAGCTCTGCTCAGGAAGACAGCTGCTGGCAGCCTCCTGTGTCATTCCTCCTCCAGCCCTCTCTTCACACTGCCAAAGCAGCTACAGTGACAAACAAGAGCGTCTGTTCTTTATTTAGCCTCACAAAGGCAATTTGGTTAAGAGGACAAGCAAGTCATCTGCACCTATGCTCAGGAAACTGTTTGTAAGGGTCCTAAGAATGACAGCGGCTGTGTGACACCACTGGGCACCCCTCTGCCCCGAGCGCTCTCTCTGCTGTTCCAGAGAGCTGGAGCGGGAAGAATTCATATTAAGCTGCAGAGCAGGGAGCCAAGAACATTCATTTTATTGACCATCTTGACAAACTCCAACTTAGAAAAAAAATAAAAACCAACTACTGCAAAACCTTTCTAGGAGACACATACTTCTTGGAGTAGAAAATTACTGCTTTGGTAAGCAGAAATGGAATGGAGCCTTTGCATCACTGGGTACATGCTCATACACCGAAGTAAAAATGCTCAATGACAAGAATAAGGACAGCAGGCCTCAAAGAATACTTTTTAATTCAAAATTATCAAGTCACATTTTTGATGCAAAGCCTGCAGTACCTCACACCTTATTCTTGTTTTTTAAATAATTGAGAATTCAGGAAGAATGCAGAAGCCATTTTAAAACTTATTTCAGATGCAGAAAAGTTGGAGAGGAAAGAAGTTTGGTCCAGATCTTTAGCTAAAGAGCTCAACTCCAACTGCCCCAAAACCTCCTTCACACTCCCAGCCCATAAGGGAACCTGCTTTGCCAAGTTTGCCCAAAGCAAGCTTGTGGGAGGAGAAAGTCTGAGGCTGCTGGACAACCATCCCATTCCACCCTGCTCCTTTAGCAAGGCCATGCAGCAGGAGCCAAGGAGCTGCCAAGGAACACAGCTGCGGCTTCACCGCACCCGTCTCGTAAGGTTGCTTGAGGACAGCACTTCTGGTGCTGTGAAGGAGACCACCACACTGACAAGCACCTGCGTAGGAGCCAGCAGAGAGAGGAGAGGCTGTTCAATATTAGGTGTGAGAGAGGCTGCAAGAGCAAGGCGGGAGGTTCTGCCTCTGGCAGAGCACTCATGGGCAGCTCCAGTCCACCACCTCCCTCCAACACAGCAGTCCCTTGGACTTGTTTTTCTTGTTACCATGTCTCCCCACCAGCTATGGGAGAAGCCTCTCCAGCAAAAAAAGAAAACAGTCCCCCACTGCCACCTCAGCTTGGAGTCCTTTGCTCACTCGGCAGCTGTGAGTCAGGAACCAAATGCTCTCCCCATGCTGCCAAAGGGACCCTCCGAGGGCAGCAGCCCGCAGGGTACAGGCACTGGCTGCCCAAGCAGGAGCAGTTGCGTTGCATTTCTCAAGCCCACTCACTGGAGAGGAAGCGGAGCAGATCAGCAGGGAGGAAGGGAAGCAAAGGTCTCACACACACCTCCTGTTTCCTCCCTCTTCACTGGCTCCAGCACCCGCTGCACCTACAAGCCAGTGCTGCACACTGACCTCAGCCACCGGGCCATGCCAGTCCCAGAGGGTACGGTGGGAAAGCAGCAAAATGTCATCTTCCCTCCCAGTCCCGCCTCAGTTACCACAACACCCTTTCATGCTTGCTGTAGGATCTGGCTCGCCTGCTCCCACGGGGTTGTCAGCCACAGAAGAAGGCTCATTCCCCACAGATGCTGGTGGCCCAGTGCCTTTGGCTGAGCAATTTGGGACGACCCTGCGCCCCCATTCCCTGGAGACTCAGAACACCGGGATCTTGTCCCTGCGCACAGCATCCAGGTCATCATCCAGGGTCAGAAGGACCTGAGGAGGAAAGTGAGGCAGCTTCAGGTCTTGCTGGCCAGCCCACAGCTGGGGAGAATGACCAGCTCCCAGTGGCACCTCATCACGAGGGCTCCACCCTGGCCACGTCTCCAGCACGTACAGCAGCCACCAGAGCAACCCACATGCCAGATTAACTTTGTTTCTGTAACACTTCCAGCAAGTCACTCTGGCAACGCAGCTGACAGGTAGCTCTGCCTACAGTGCCGCAAGGAGCTGAGCGGGTAATCCTGCCCCAACTACGATGGAGATGCTTGCTTGTACACTGGTCCCTCATTACTAGCCTCTGAAGAGCCATCCAGGAAGCAGCAGGGTAGGAATTGCTTAACCACAGCTCAGTCATTGCACATGGCCAGGCAGCTCCTTTGCAAACAGTTTGCACCTTGCACAGCTGGAGTTAAGGTCTCCCTCTCCATGTCCCCAAAACACTATGCTGTGACCCCATCGCAGGGGACACCTCCACCTTGGCCATCACACAGCCCATCAGGCCTGAAAAGAGTTACCAAGTAGAGGAGCACAGGAGTCAACTATGGAAGTGGGGGAAAGCCCAGGAGCAAGCTAAGCTCCACACCAGTGACCCTACTGCCTGGGTCAAGGGGAGTAGGGTCCCTTTCTGGGAGGTCCTCACACACCCATGAGAGGGTTGGTCACACCAGCAGCCCCTCAGCTTCCCCACAACAGCTGTGAGACCCACAGTCCCAGAGGGGATTTGAGGTCAGGAGGCATAGGGAGCAACAAGCCAAAGAAGAAAGCCTGATCCCACTGACAGGGAGCATCCCACTGCGAAGGATGTCTGGAGGCAGAGCCAAGCAGAGGAGTTGAGGCGCTTTGTGGGGTCCTGGGGCAGCCACAGCTCCGTACAGATAGAGCGTGACAAGGAGGAAGAGGAGAGGGTGATGTCATACAGCAGAATGGGAGGCTCAGCAGGACTCACCAGAAAGGAGAAGAACAAGGCAGCTGCAGAGAGGAAGTGCCAGACATCATGGTCATCGAAGAAGCCCAGCAGGATGCACGGCCGGTTCTTTTCCCGGGACTCTGCTGGAGTCTCCTAGGGGAGCAGGCAGGGTGTCAGGACCCGATATCCACTCACACAGGGCCCTGGCTGGCCACATTGGGCCCTCTGGAGATCACCCTGTCTTAACTCTCCATGCAGGAGCCAGGAAAAAGGGCTGTGCTGGCTGGACATGTGGTGAGAGCAGGGCAGGAATGCAGTGTCATACTCAGACTTGGAGATGGTTCTGGGGCTACAACCCACAGCTGGGGTGACCCCTCTGGTCTTCAGATCTGAGGTCCTGCATAGCACAGGCTGCACAGCCTCCACCAGACCATCCTGCAGCGAGCCCCTCACTTCCACAGAGATGGACACAGTATCTTCTTAGAAGGCATCCACTTAGGATTTAAGAGCCTCCCGGGCCATGGAGAGTCCCCACGACCCCAAGCAGGTTATTCCCCATTGGCCATCTACTCCAGGAAGAAATCTTCCATCCAGCACTAGTCAAGATTTGCCCAGTTTTGCTTTCAGATCACCAGCTCCTAACTCTGTCCCCTGGTGAGGGCCTCTGGATCACCCGGGTCATAAATAGTGTCTCCGCAGCTGCATACATACAGTCATTTTTGGCTCAGCACACCTTCGCGTGCTCCCTTCCCAGTCTGCTGAAGGAGTTAAACCCTGTCAGCTCTCCATGAGCACCCCAAGACTCTTCCCAGAGTATTTTTTTGTGTAAAACTAACAACAAGAAGGAAAGATGACAACAAACAGAGATTGCCAGAAGGACAGTGAAAGGCAAACTTTACCTCCCAGCTGCTGAGGGTCTGGAAGAAGAAGTAGAGGGCGGCTGCCCACACCACTGCCGTGGCCACAATGCAGAACAGGGGGATGGGCAGGAGCTTCTCAGAGCTGCGGAGCTGCAGACAGGGACATAATCTCACAACACGCCCCAGGTTCTTCCCAGAGGCTGGAACCATGCATAGGGCTGACATGCCAGCCTGGACCATCTGCAAAGGGCTGCCCACCCCAGGGGGGCACAACCCAGACACCCCCAAGATGGCAACACAGCATCCCTCCCCAACACAGACACGTTGTCCCAACCTGAGCCCCACAATGCCCCTCCGCATCCCTCTGCGGCACCACAGGAACCCAGACTACAGCCAAAAGAGAGGCCCATCCCTTCCCCTTTGGAGACAGACACCCCAGGAAACAGCTACAGCTGCCCCCTTTACCTTCATGATGATATAGAAAGCCAGATACAGCAACAGGTTACAGATAAAGATCCCCAGTATGTAGGACGCAAAGTCTCTGGGCCGATACACCAGCCCAAAGATAGCACTGGGAGAGAGGGAGGGAAGTACATTAGACAGCTTCTTTCACTCAAGACAGGGTATATCCTCAAACTGACCACCACCTGCTGTTCCCCTCCAGGTCACAGGACATGGCAATACTGCCACAGCCTCCCAATTCCCTGGACGAAATGCATCGTTCACCTCTGTTCCCTGCTGAGAAGCAAAGCAGAGCAAACTCGGCCACAGTCAGCCACCGAGAGCAACCAGGAGACCCCAGAAGACAGATAAGGGCCCTGAGTTCCTCCCAACCCATGGCCAAACGTATCTCATTCCGTAGGAGCTGGCCCCAGATTTGTATATTTAGCAGAAGGCATGTCCCTGAGAAGCAGTTTTATTGAAAGGCAAGAGCCTGGGGCAATGATTTTAAGTCTCATCCAAGAGCTGATCCCTCCATCCATGCAGTTACTGCTACGCCAGGCTCTGTGACTGTGACTAACAAGCGTCTGTCAAGTCTCCTGCACCTTGGCTGTGCCAGAGACCTCCCAGCTAGCTGGGAAGCATGTGTACAGCACAAGGCAACACCACAGTACCAAGCCAGCCCAAGACAAGCTTGCTCAGATGCAAACCATGAGACAGCAGAGTTGAAATGCTTAGGGATGCCTCACGTAGCTCTGTAGCGCTGCACTACATTCAGTAGATCTGCCTACCATTCAGCTCTGATCGAACCCAGCTCCTTGCCAAAACACGTCAGAAAGGCCCCAGCACAGGACTATGGCACAGGCGCTGCTGGGTTTCCCCACCACTTCAGGCCACCTGTGTGTCAACACTGAATCCCGCTACCCACATGCACAAGTACACGGGACACCCACACCCTGCTACTCACAAGGACCAGTTGACCAGGTTTCCAACAATGAGCAGCACCATCCTGTCCTGAAGAGAAGATACTGACGATGACATGAAAGCAGAAGGAAATGCAAAAAGAGGCCTCTGCCTCAGCTATTCAGCGTATCATTATGTGATGATTTGGAGTCTGGTTCCTGCAAACACACATGCACCTGGCTCTGAAGTTCACTCTGCGAGAGCTTTTGCCAGATGGAAACTGCTCTGGCCCTCACCAATTTCAAGAAAGCATTGCAAAAAGGAGACTAAACATCCAAAAAAGGACAAGCCCAGCACTTAAGGATCATCCTCAGGATGTTTTGCAAATCCTTTTGACTAGTTCTGCTGTTTTTCTAATCAGATTTCTTCCTTCCCACCCTTTTACAGAAAAAGATTGTTGCACAGAGAAAGGACGTGCTTGAAAGAGGCAGCAGGGGAAGCTTTGGATACCATCCCACACATATCCACAGAAGCTTTTTCACCACTAGCTAGGGAAGAAGCACTGTAACTACAGCAGGCAGAAGGGTTACATCTGTGGGGCATGTGCATTTATGCTTACAGCTGCTTTCGTGATGCAGTTATTTCAGGCCAGCCAAGGTTACTTTATGCCTGAGTGCACTGAGTGTGCCTGCAAAACTCAGTCTGACACTTACTCAGATATGGGGGGGGGCTGGTGGGGACATGCTCATGGATAAAAACTTAATTTGGCTTCAAGCCCTAATTCGCACTCTGCCAAGAAGAAAGTAGTCAGTGGAACACAAGGTAACAGCTACCATTTCTTACTTTTTTGCTGTCTGCCCTGTGGTGGTGTAGAAATAGCAATAGCCACTGCTTTAGCCACAGAGTCAAAACAGTCACTGCCTTCCCTGGATAGGCTGTGTTTCACAGACCCTTACACCCATTCCTTTAAACTGATGTCCCCACAGAGCAAGAGCAAAGGCCAATCCTGTCAGGCTTGTATCAACTTTGCTCTGATGTTTTATTCACCAAACCCGAGATCAGAGGAGGCCTGGAGCTGGTGGCAAGCCACTCCAGCGGAGATCTACGCTTACCCAAACATTTTCAGGGAAAGGTTAAGAAGGGAAGCAGGGAGCATCACTTTTTCATATAACCACATCTCTCTCCTCTGCACATTGCCTAGAAAGCGAGCAGTTGCTCAGAGAGGTGCTGAGATGAGAAATCACCTACCATGTACATTGGTCGACTGCACTGCTGGATACAGTCCGTGTACAGCACCATTGCCGCCCGTCGAAATATCCCCAAGTCTGTCAAAGAAGAGGATAAAAAGCCAGAACAGCCAGCAGAGTGAGCACCAAAATGCCTACAGGGGAAAGATGCAGACATCCACCAGCTGACAACGGAGGACCCAGCCTGCACATGGTCGGGATGTCAACAGATTCAATTTTTGCCCTTTAGGAGCAGTCTGTGCTGAGCACACCACAGGATGTGGATGGCATTTGGCCAGAACGACAGGTTAAAATAAATAAATCCCCTTGACGCTAGCACTGCCCAGAAGTCAAAAAGGCCCTATCTGCATGCGTAAACAGGCCAGCTTTGCAACTGCATCTTGGAAGAGAGATGTGCGTGCAGGAAGGGGGGAAAGCATCTTCCATGAAAAGCTGCCAGAGCAGGGAAACAGTAGAAACTCATCCCTCAGCCCTTAGAACAAGCTAGAGGGGCAGAGCACACTCAAGACACCTCTGCTCTCAAAGCCACTGCAGAAGCTTCACTTCAATGGCAGCGGGGATGGATGGACACGCAGGGATGGATGCATGCACATGCACATCCCTCTCCAGCAACAAATGTGGAGTTTGAAAAGGCTCCTCCGCCAAGATCAGAGCTCTCCTGTGCTACATCACCCCCTTCCTGCCAAGGAAGGGGACTGGCAGTGCTGCTGGCAAGCTGACTTCACTTCTCAAGAGCCAACCCCAGGTGGCACACGAGCCTGCCTCCCCACACACCCCCGGCTGCTATGCTGCTGCTCAGGCAGTTCAACTGAGAAAAATGAGAGCTGCTGACAGTTACCTGAGTCAGGGCCATCTGAGGCAGACAGAAGCAGAAGAGGAAGGAGAAATATGTTTGTAAGCAGAGTACAAGAGCCAGGTTCCCCACCAGACCTTCTCCCTCCCTACCCCATGACAGGGTTTTATGTAGTTCACTGCTCTGAGCACAGTGCTAAGGAGAGCTGTAGCTGATGGGCAGGCTCTCTCAGAACCCAGCTCTGCTGCCATCACAGAGCAGACAGGTCCTGCTGACTCCCATGGGTCTGGGAAGCAGCAGCACGAAGACTTCAGAGGCCAGGAAGAGCATCAGAAGGATGAGAGGACAGGATAACCCAGAACAACAGCACAGGCCACAGGACGGTCCTCACAGATGCGCTGCATAGCTAACTCATGCAGGTGAGGACTAGGCACCTGCACACCCTAGAGCAAGACAGTTCAGTCATGGCACTTACCGATCTTGAAGCGGCCCATGTAGTAGATCTGGGTGCTGAGAGCCAGAGAGGCCAAAACATGGATCATTGAGAAAATGACCCAAAACCACACATCATTTTTCCCAAACACCTGAAAACAGACATATCAAAAGCAAACTGAGCCCTGTTATCAGCAGGCTGATCCTTTTCTCTTCTATATCACCGTGGGGCATTAGACAACTTCACTGAACATGGAAGAGAAGCCTCCAAATCTTCCAACCCGAAAACAGATTTATAAATCCAAACAGAAGTCCAGAGAAGCAAGAGGAGCTCAGCATTTCTGGAGAGGAGCCCAGTCTTTCTGAACATCCCTTCAGACAAGGATGACAGCTTGGAAGGACTGCAGCTGGCCCAGGGAACAGAAGTGCAGGGACTCCTAGGCTAGGCAAAGCTCTTCCTGCTGAGGTGGGCAGCAGCTCTCTGTCCAGGAGCTAGATTTTTACAAAGGCAGCCAGGAAACCAAAGATTACTTTAACAAGCACACTGTAGTAGACCAAAATGGACAAAGCTGCTCTGCAAGCAATTGCTCCTATTGTATACTTCCAATTTATTTAAGGTCTGGAAGTGACATACAAATGCAGGTTAATGCTATATTAAAACCTTAATTTTTCAGTTATACATTAAGGAGTCTAGAAACTCTGGTCTGCCATCAGGCTGTGACCATGCACTCCCCTCCCCTGGGGCAGAGCACCTGCCTGAACTTTTCCTTTGGGGGGGCATGGGGGGGAAGGCAAAAAAAAAAAAAAAAAAAAAGCTGAAAAGCCACCTCTACATGAATGTAGCAAGGGAGACATGCAGCTTATAAGCTCCACTCAACAGCTTCAAAGCATCCCACAGGAAAGTTACAGCATCCCATAATAAAACCCTGATGTTTTGAACCTGAGTGTACAGATCTACCACAGCTATCAAGAGATTCTTAGAAAGTCCCAAGTTCACAATCTGCTCCTGCATGCCTTATCCCACAGTCTCCTACCCAGAGACCTTCAGAGAATCAACTGGTGTTCTGCACTATGTGTGATCCCGAGGGGCTGACAGCCCACTTGCCCAGCTACTGGCAAACGAAACAGAGTCCTCCAAAAGAAGAGAAGCAGAGACCTCCAAGATAAAGCACCGGTAGGGATTCAGGCAAGCCTGGCTCAATACCTGTAATGCTATGAGCAAACAGGCAAAGCCCTGTACCAGCCTGACTTGTCAGTATACAAGAGCAACTCTTGCAACTCCTTCTGCTCCAGTGCCCTTCTTTAGGCAGGTACTCCAAAAACTTGCCCAGGAGCCCCCCAGCCATTCTTCTGGCCCTGTACCTCTCCAAAGATAGCAAGGCCAACTGCAGGAGCTATGCCCAGCAACACAGTTTTCCAAAGGGGAGAAAGAGGCAGAAGCAATTAGGTAGAGGACACTTGGAAGCTCAGCCAGCCTCACCTCCCTACTCCAAGGTGAGCCACCCCACAGCAGACTAGCTGGGTGCTTGGTCACAGACACCTGGATGCATGAATATCTCCTCTTGAGGGCATGCGGTAGGCAAAGCCCAAAAAGGAATCCACCAGGAGAAAACTGCTCTGCTCTTCCCCTCCTCACAAGCCTAGAGGAAGGGAGGAGGAAAACTCAAGGGCACTAGGAATTTAAATGCTAGCAGCTGCTTAACAAACTCTTATCCTACCCTGCTGCTCTCCCCAGTCAAGCTCTGTTCCCAGCCACACCATCACCTTCCCAGAGAAGCAGGTAGGTAAGCGGGAGCCATACCACTCCAAGGACTGCAAGACAGATGACCACGGCAAACGAGGCATAGGCAGAGTAGGCGCTGGCATTGATGTCTGGGTGCCGGGTCTGGTAGAGCTTGAGCATGCAGAGTCCTGCTATCATGTACATGAAGGAGGTGTCTATGAACAGAGCACAACAGAAACAGTGAAAACAGGTACTGAGAAAGCTGCTGAGAGTGCACATGAAGTGCAGCAGCAGCAGGGCTAAATCCAAGGCTGGCAGGCACAGATCCCTGATGCTGCACTACATTGTGCAGCACATTGTGCTTTGCCACCTTGCAACACATCTACCGTGCTCTGGGGCAACAAAAACTAAAAGGGGCTCAGAAAATAAGTGCCCACAGTGCAGCACAGAAACAGGCAGGGAATCACAGAATGGTTGAGGTTAGAACGGACATCTGGAGGCTGTCTGGTCCAACCACCCTGGCTCAAGCAGGGTCAGCTATGAGGGAGTTGTTCAGGACCATGCCCAGTCAGGCTTTGAATATGTCCACAGAAGACTTCACAACCTCTCTGGGCACCCTGTTCAGTCTTTGACCACCCTCAAAGGAGGAAAAAAAACCAAACCCAAAAAACCAAACATGTTTCCTGTGTTCAGATGGCGTTTTCTGTGTTTTAATTTGTGCCCATTGCTTCTTTTTTTATCACTAGGCACCACTGAGAAGACTCATCTTCATTCCCTCTCATTGGGTATTTATGCACATAGTCAAGATCCTGCCTGATTCTTCTCTTCCCCAGGAAGGCAAAGGATCCCACAGAGGAAATTTTCCACTGAGATGGCAGACGGAGGCTCCCTAGGCTTGAGCACTCTGCCATCAGGCTGTGTACTTACTATCTTCAAACACCAAGCTGCAAAAGCAAAGGGAGATCTTGCCAGCAGTACAATACCAGAGTCCCAAGGTCTAGAGAGGAGGCTGAAATACGTTAGTCCCCAGCATCCAAAGCCACACTGCTTCCTGACTGAGCCCCTGGAACAGGCAGACTCCAGGGAGGTTTGCAAGGGTAGAGGGATGGGAAATGCCAGCAACTCAGCAGGAGACAGAACATGGCAAATCCTACCTCCAGCTCAAAAGGAGAAAGGAAACTCAGCTTACCAAACTGGAAATTGGAGTAATTAGGGCAAACGTGATAACAGGCACTGAGCACCCCTTCCATCATCAGAGCGATGCCCATAGCATAGAAGAGACCAAAATGCTTTGGGATCCCATAGTCCTGGAAGCAGAGGTGCGCAGTAAGTACCGTCACTGTCCTGATGACGAGCGAGCTTCCACTCTCCATCACTTCATCCCTCCTTACTCCTATGCATGTCCTTCAGTCACCAGTGCAGTGCACTGCATTGCCCAAAATTGAGAGAGCACCTGTAGGCAGCTCTATTCCCTCTTGTTAGAAAGAGTGCCAAGAGGGAATTCTTCATTGTATAAGACAAATCAAACCTCACTATAAACAAAAGCATCTCAGGACATTCCTACTGTCCTAGTTTCTCCACAGTGAGTGCTGGAGAAAAAGCCACAGCCATGGGAGTCATTTCTCTACTCATCTCCTTGTCTTCACAAGCCCAGGCTGGGTCACCACAGCAGTATGAACATACTGTAAGCAGCAAAGTACTGGGGTCTACAAGAATGTAAGCGTCCCACCTAGACCCTTTTTCAGGGGAGGTAAAAAAAGAGCAAAAGTCAATCTTCCAGCAAGGAAGGCAAATGGAAACCCACTGCATATCACTCTGGTTTTCAAGTTCTCCCTGTCTTTCCTCCCTCCACTCAGCCCCATGCAAGCATGCTTCCTACCAGGGTATAGACATCTTTCATCTCCATGGCCCGACGGTGGAGAATGTCTCTGCGCAACACAATGAGGAGGAAGAGAAAGCCCAGCAGCATGTGGCCCACATTGCTGAGGATGTTGTTGAAGGCACTGCAGGGAAACAGAAGATTTAAGACAAAGGCAGCACAGCAGCAGGAAGGTGAACTCTGGGACATTTCACTCCCCCACCACCATCCTCCACCTTAGCGGCTGCCAAATGCCTGCCTGTTTTACATCCTGGATGACAATTTTAGGTTGAGTAGTTCACCTACCCCAATGGATTCAACACTTCCTGTGCAAGATTCCCAACTCCGGGCGTTTTTTGCACTTCCACATTAGTTCAGAAAAATGCTGCTCTGAAATGACCAATTTGAACTTCTTTGCAGAGCTGCTATTCCTTGGACACGAGTGAAAGTGTCCAAAAGAGCAAGGGAGCACCTCATTGCTGTAGGTTTGCTAGGGGAACCCAGGTGCCATATGTTCCTGGGTACGCATGTCTCACTGCAGCACAAAGCCACTGCTGAGCAAAACAGAAAACTCAGAGTCCTAAACTCTCAGCAGTCTTAACACAGTTACTGTGAGGCTGGCAAGGATAAAATCATAACCTGGGCACAGCACAAACACTCAAAAGGCATGAGACAATAATGCAGTGATCGCAGGGCTCACTCACCTCAGCACCCCAAGGGGATGAGCACACAGAAAGTTGTAGTAGCAGATGTCCTGATTGCCTGTCACGTTCACTACCTGGACAGAGAGGAGGTGGGAGACTTGATATTAGCAAATCCTCCCTGTTCTTGGGGGTTTGCTTCGTGCAAACACTGAATGTACACAAGGTGTACCAGGACACAGCCTAGCTCTGGCACAGGGGAGCACTGACATCTGCAAGCGAAGATTTTAGAGAGGGGACAAGACGTTGCCACAGGCCACAAATCTGTCAACAGTCTTCAGAGGAAATATATTGCCTGCTTTCAACCCCACCACTAATAGATCTGCTTGCAGATATCTGAATAACAGCAGGATAGCATGGGCGGGGAGAAGGGAGGGGAAAAAATTAAAAAAAGAAGAAACCCATCCACCACAAGCAACATTCATATCACAGCAAACCCTACTTGCTTTCAGTTGTCTTTTAGAGATAACAGCAGATTCCTCCTGCCTCTAAAATGAAACAGGCCCCAAATGAGACATCAGATGAGCAGGGAAACAGCTGCATTCCCGCTTCCCAAGCAAAAATAGCAGAACTGCAAGCTCAATGAGCCAAGCCTGTAGCTATACTCGACACATGGTGCAGAGAGACCAGCTAAGGTTCACCGTCCCCCAGACAGAGCAGATTCCTGGGTGATCCCAGTTTCACTGTGACTATCATTCTTACACCACGCAACCGCAGAGCGGGTTTAAAGGCAAGAGCACCCAAGCACAGGGGACAGCCACACAGAGCCCAACGCACCGTCTGGTAAGTGATGACGAGCTGGATGACTGGCAGGGCATAAAATACTGCAATGGTGATGATGTTCCTGCAGAGAGGAGACAGTAGCAGCAGTTACACACACCAAAACAATTGGTGCACACCCAGGACAGAGCCCCACAGTGCTTGTGGAGGAATGTGTACACCTCAGTGCCTAAGGGCACAGACCCAATTCTCCCAGCCAGAGCTCTATACCTCTGGTTATGACCTCCAGAAGCAGGAGAGAAAACATGCTATTGCAAACAGGAGGCAAATGCTAAAAGCACAAGAAAAGTCAGGATGTTGACCACAAACTTATGTGTTTGAGTGCCAATTTCTCCCCTTCCTCAGAATGTTCCAGCACACCAGTTGTTACCACACTTTAAAGCAATTACACAAATATGGCATGGACTGAGCGATCATGTGTGCACTGGTCCACAAATATCTTTATTTGGAGGTATGTGGGATCTGCAGTTACTGGTTGGAACAGGGTCAGAACGTGAAAAAGGATGGCCCAAAGAATATCCTCAGGTCTGAAGTTCATTCAGAAGAAGGGCATGTGGACAGACTCCACAACCAGAGGCTGAGTCCAGAGACTGGGACCTTACCAGTTTGCCTTTTCCTTACCAGAAATAGATTTTGTATTTTTTGCTGACAATCCTTCGGTCCTTCCTGGACAAGTCTGATAGATAGAGGAACACCTAAAACATCAGTGGGTGGGGAAAGAGGGAAGAAAACGGAAAAGAACTAATGAAGACTACAGAAGACAGTAGAAGATCTTGATGTATTTGAACAATATGCAGCTTGGTGCTCCCCCCCCCCCTTTTTTTTTTTTTTTAAAAACACAGCTTGCTCACTGTGTCCCTTGATTCCATGGGGAATTAATTCTGCAAAACCCTCTGACCTCCAGGAATGGCTCTGACCACACGAAGCAGTGCAGGGTGACAAAAGGAAGCAGTTTGATAGCTGCTAGCTTAAACCCCCTCTGTACATCCATGGCAGTCACACTACTTGTACCAGATAACTACCTACTGGTGCACATTATTTTCACCCTGTGCTGTCCCACCTCCTTGAACTTCCTGGGACACTCTGGACTTCTTCCTCCTTTCTCAAAACTCCCTAATATGTTCTGATTTTCCATATTAAATCACTCATTTCAGCAGCACACTTAGTACAGTAGGAAAACTTTCCAGACTCTGAAAAAGCACTAAGAAGCACATTTGGCTTTGTTAGATTAAATCCACCTAGAAGGGAAGTGGAAACTTAAAAACTCTGGCAAGTGACTAGTGCTGGTCCTGGTCCAGATGTGTCCATGGCCCAGCACCACAGCTGTACCTTAGTGCGGATGACATTCTTATCACTTTCAATTTCTGGCATGGTGTCGAAGTCGCTCTCCTCCTCCACAGAGCTGTCTGTGTCAGAACCAGCTGGCAGCCCCCGCTCAGGAGAAGACAAGTGACGTCCACCGCTGGAGCTTGACTCATCTGGAGCAGAGCAGGGAGAAGGAAACAGAGGCAGGGCAAAGGCTAAATCCTTCTGTGCAACAAGCAAGCTGTCCCAGATATCAGCCACAATCCGCTGGGACAAGTTGATATGGCTGTTTCAGGGAACAAGTTTTTCCATGATCACAAACCTTCCTAAAAGTCTCAGATATCAGCTAAAAGCACTTTCAAGGACCCCTCTGCAGCATTTTGGTTTTTCCCCTGCTTTATTCTATTACTTTTAACTTCTAACATTTTCTACTCTTTACTAGCCTGGGCTCTGAAATCTGGAAGCCTCAGACAAGCCAGAAAGCTCTACTGAAAGCATCAGACTGACCATTCAGGGGTCAGAAACAGGCTGACCTAGTTAATCTCCAGATTTTATGTAAGCTTTATATATAAAAGCTTTTCTAAAAATATTGTAGAACAAAAGACAAAGAGGGAGAAAGTAAATTTTTCAAAGCAGGCAGAGCATCAGCTTTGCTCCCATTGCATGCACAGTATCGATCACCTGCAGGTCAGCAGGACCTGCGTGCACTTCCCACAGGCTAGCCAAGCTCCCAGCCAGCCCACTACCAAAACCAGCATGAGCAGGACACAAGTTTCTTTCTCAGTTCTCAAATGCTTTTAAGGCATTTCCTTGGGAATTGGGGGTAGGGTGGTGCTGAAGCCCTCAACTCTATTCCAGGACTTAAATCCTCCTGAATTTTTCTGAAACCTCATGAAATATCAGTTCTGTGTTTCTTGTCAGGCGTTCAGAAATATTACATCTTTACAGTCCCACAACTGGGTGACAGCTGGAGCATCAGGGTTGTCTTTACACCACAGTGAGTTAACTCATCCTGAGCCGGGACCAAAAATTACACAGCCCTGCTCTCCCCTCTCATTTGAGCAGCTGCCTCACACTGCCCTGGACCTGCACCACCTCACCCTGCAACCTGGGTCCTCAAGCTGTCAAATTCAAGGATTATGCCCAGAAGTCCACAACACTGAGCTATTCAATACCAATCCCTTCACAGGGGAGAAAAACTGTGTAAGGAGACTAAGAAATATTCTGGCAAAGGCAGAATTAGATTCTCAGATTAGTAGAACCCTTGGGAAGTTGGGTTTTTTTCCCTCCTCTGCTGCCAGGGCATGGTTCACCTGTTTACAGCATGACATTATTTCTCCCCTAATGAAACCCCTGTACTGTGAAAAGCTCTAGTGAAAGGCATGCTTTGGTCTAACGGCAGGCCTGATGAGCAAATAACAGCCTCCTAGAAGCCTGGTTGGAAGGGACCTTTGTTAGTCCCTAGTCAACCTCCTGCCTGGAGCAGCATTGTTACCAACACTTATCAGGTGAATGTGGCTTTGTCCAGCTGAGATGAACACTTTCAATGACAAAGTCTCTCTGAGCACCTCTTCCAGAGATTTGCCGTCCTTTTGATGTAGAAGTTTTGCCCTAAAATGCAACCTGAACGTCCCAAGCTGCAATTTTATTTTTTTTTTCCAAGTAGTTGCAAGCTGCTCCTAAAGCAGCTTGCAGCTTTATTTCCTTCAGGCTTTAAAGCATCTCAAAGTGCCTTCCCCTGCCTCAGGAAAAATTCTCCCTGTGCCCCCAGTTCTGGAAGATACTGTACCAATAGCACCATAGCTGCTTCCTTCAGGGGTGCTGGCTGTGATGGGATGCGAAGACGTCATAATCCCAGATCCTGCGATGGAAACAGACCCAAAAGGGACAGTTAGTTTCATGTCAGTGCTTCAAAACACATCTGAGGGGAATACAAACAGCTTGAAGAGCTGGAGGGGCTTGGGAAAAGCAGCATTCTTCAAACAGATGGCAGTCATCCTCTAGAGCATACTGCGCAAAAGGGAAGCCCTTGCTTTGCAATGTGAAGCAAACCCTCCAATCTCCCTACACAGGCTGCCAATTTGACTCAGAAAAGCATGATGCTCCCTCCAGCACCCTGTAGGGATCACACTATGGGGCTGCAAGACTCTGCAAATTCTAGAGCGAATCTCATGATATTCAGAGAACCCTTATGAATTTCTAATTCTTCTCCTTCCCCTGCTCACACATTGATCTACTGAAATACTGCTACCTCCAGTTATCCCTGGAAGAGTCATAGATAGCCTTTGGCAAGACAGCTGCTACATAGTTTTAACCAAGCAAGGAGAAAGCAAAAGTGCCCTGTGCAAAAAAAGGAGTCACAATCTTGAGCTGATGACAAAGGGGGCAAGCCTTTGAGGGCTGGGAAGTCCCCGTCTCCCACCCACTCATTTAAAGCAAAGAGGGCTGCACGTCCCAGTTGGGTTGCCCTGGGTCTTTCCCCACCCGGCTTCACATTCTCTTTCTTTGCCTGGTACTCGTTTGATCCCCTGTGGTTGGGCTCAGCTGCTGAACTTACAGCATGGGGAACTTACAGATAAACACATTGGGAAACACAGCCAGCTGAACCCCTTCACAGAGAGGTCAGACACCCATCTCCCCAAAAGGGAGGGAGCAAGAGCAGGTGGAGCAGGACCACATCTTCCAGTGGTGGCAAACTACAAGACAGGTTCAGCTGCTTGTAAGGCTTCATCCTTACAACATCATCACATGGCCATTTAGCAGCAGAGGGACACAGGACATGGGATAGTATTTAAAGTCAAACAACCTTACTGCAGGCTGGCAATGGCCTGGCTTCCCAGTACCTGATCTGTCCCAAACTGACAGGCACAGGCAGACTCCCCTTTCCAGCTAGCAGTTCTGGGCACTTCTGTAAAACATTGCATAGGTTTTTATACCATTTCCATCAGTCATATATGTAAAGAGCCCAAACGCTTTTCCCTGCCTGAGCCTGATTCCTACGCAGGGGAGCACCCATACAGCAGAGATATTTGATGTTTCAAGTCCAAATCACTGCTTTCCTTTGACACACTCACTGTGCTTGTTGGGCTGCAGGTTAAGACCTGGTCTCTATTTCAGCTTCTCTACCCTCCTGTCTCATCCCTCTGACAGGGCAACGAACAGCTCGGAGGAACGTCTGAAGTGGACAATATGGCATGGACTGAGCACCAGAAAGCTCTGGCACACTGCAGCCCCTCACATGACACTGCTTCAGCCCTGAGCTGGGATTAGCAGGATGTTTTTGTAGGTTGCTGCAAGAGCAAGATCCACCTTCTACTCTTCACCTGCTGTGCAACTCTCCTTCTCTTGTAGCAGTTTTTCCTGCTGCTTTAAAGTCATTTGGAAATCCACATCATGGGGAAGAGGGAAAGAGAAGCATTTCCCCACGTTCGTGGCACCAAGGCACATGCATACTTCCTTCTCCCATCAGTCCTGTCCCACAGGGATGTTCCCTCCCTATTTTAGGCCAGGCTTTATGCTCTCAAGTGACTGATCAACCTTCTCTCCTAAGTAACTAAGGGAAGATTCAAATCTCACCAAAGCAGGGAGGCCAGGGAGAAGAGACACTCTGCCCTGTCTGACAGCTGCACCAAACCCAGCTCACCCATTAATTTCAGTCCCACTTCCCAGTGTGCGAGTGAGTCAGCAAAGTAAATGTACTGCACTAGGTGTGGTTCCTTCAGCTATTGCCTCCACCAGATAGTGATAATGTGGAATGGGAAGTGTTCCACAGGATCAGGGGAAAAAAAAGTAAAAGTAAAAAAAAAAAGTAAAAGTAAAAAAAAAAAGTAAAAGNAAAAAAAAAAAAAAAAAAAAAAAAAAAAAAAAAAAAAAAAAAAAAAAAAAAAAAAAAAAAAAAAAAAAAAAAAAAAAAAAAAGTAAAAATAAAAAAAAAAAAGTAAAACACAGAAGCCAGGTATGCCTAGGTGACAGGAGCAAAGGGCCACATGGAATTGTAGGATATTTACAGACAGATTGCTCAGCACCTCCATCCACACTTTCTCTGGGGGGAAGGGGAAAGGAAAGGTGAGTACTGGAGAAGGCAAGACCCAGGGATACTTTGGAGGAGAGAAATTCCAATGGGTGGGAAGAGGAGAAAAAAAACAGAGAAAGCTACTATGCCCTGGGTGATCTAGAGTACAGATGGAACACCTCTCCTGTGAAGAAAAGCTGAGAGAGTTGGCGTTGTCCAGCCTGAAGAAGAAAAGGCTCCAATAAGGCTCTATTGCAGCCCTTCAATACTTAAAGGGGGCTTATAAGAAAGATGGGGACAGACTTTTTAGTAGCACCTGTTGCCATAGGACAAGGGCTAATGGTTTTAAACTAAAAGAAGGTAGATTCAGCCTACATATAAGGAAGAAATATTTTACAATGAGGGTGGTGAGACACTGGAACAGGCTGCCCAGAGAGGTGGTAGATGCCCCATCCTGGAAACATTTAAGGTCAGGTTGGACAGAGCTCTAAGCAACCTGATCTAGCCAAAGATGTCCCTGCCCATGGCAGGGGGGTTGGACTAGATGATCTTTCAAGGTCCTTTCCAACCCAAACTATTCTATGATTCTATGACAGGGAAGATGCTAGTTACCATTTTATAGGCATCAGTCAGACACACATACTGTGGAGAAAAAAAAACAGCATGAAAGTAGGACATTGTTCTTCCTCAGAGGAAAGGACTTTCTGAAGGTAGCATAGAGCACAAGGGAAAGGACAGATAACAGAGGGAGCAGGTGCCTCTGGGAGGAAATCTGTAAACTCTGCAGGAAGTGCGCTCCTCTGTCCTTTCACAAGGATACTCTGTTCAACAATCCTCCCTGCCTAGGAACCCCATTCTCTGCCCTCCAGGTCCATGCTAAGCACAGCATCTGTGCTCTGCATCTTCTTCAGGAACTTCCCAAGCACCAGAATTTAACTTCCATCTCTTGCCAGGGCAGCTTGGAAACCAGCTTCTAAGCTGCCTTCAGCACTTGAATCCTCAGCTGCGGCACTAGCAGGACTCCCTGGGACTTCTGGTCTCACTCAGCTGAAACTGTGCCTCCTTGCGTTAGTGATCCTTTGTCACCACCCTGGAGCTCCTCCAGGGCCTCAGACAGGTCCCTTCAGCTTCCTCAAACTACCCACACACAGGCCCTTCCCATTTCACCAGTGCCCTAAGACCTGCTGTTGGTTGACATTTGGTTGTGAAGAAAACCCTTTCACTCATGTTCCACACACAGGGATGTCTACATGGATCTCAGTGGCTGAAGAAGCCACTCCTGAGAAGCCAAATGCCCCCAGGTCCTTGGCAGAAATATTAATCCAAGTAAGGCTAGGTCAAAGTGAAGTTCCACTGATGATCCTCTAAGCATAGCTCAGTTAAACTAGTATGCTTATCTCATGGTATGTAGCAGACCGGAAAGACTTAAGAAGCTGGGGATTAAAAAAGCAACACACCAAGCACCTTTCAATGCTGCCAAAACAGAATGTCCTTCCTTTCCCCAGGAGAGAGGTACAAATGACAATGCCTTTATTCTCAGACCAATGCTTTGAACTACTTTGCAGGCACTAAATATTTAATCAAAATGAAACAGCCAGCCTCCCACACTTCTCCAGAAAGCAGAAACTCCCAGTGCCCCCCCATCCACATGACAAAAATTTCCATTTTTCACTGGTAACCTCTTAGATGCAGCTGTTTTTATAAAGCAGAAATCTGCAGTACATTGAAATGTGGGTGGAGCATGAAGTAAACAATCTAATACCAAAGCAAATAACACCAACATCACTACCTAACTGTATTAGTCATTCATTCACTTGGTTGTCTGCAGCTCCCACTTAAAAACAAATTAAAATTTAAATTAAATTAAAAAATTGGAGACCTCATGCTTAAACCAGACAGAAGAAATCTTTGAGTTTGTCAGCTCTTACCCTTAAAGTGCCTTATTTAGAAATGAACAGACCTGGCAGCCATAACATTAGCCTGTAGCCAGGTCTAGTCAAGGCTTGCCCTTCCTCCACTCCTCTAAAAGCCAGGTCCTTGGGGCAGGGGTCAGGAGCAGGTTCAGGGGAGCCTGCTCTAAACACTCTCTCTTATGAGGGCGGAGAGGAAGTTCTAACATCTTTCATCAGCACCAGAGACTATGTGGTACACATACAGAGAAGGACACTTGAAGGGACAGAAGGTACTTGACTGACAGTCTGTCCCTTGCCTGGCCTGGGACCTGTGCTGTTCACTTAAAACTGTCACACAACAGAAAAGAGACCTTACCATCCTCAGGACTCAATCTCCCAGCCAAAGCCTTTCTCCGAACCCTGAAAGAGAACAGCAACACTCATGAGATAGTCAAACTCCATCACCCGCCAGACAGAGCAGGATTATCTAGGACAGGTAAACCAACAGGTAAACATGGCGCAAGCTCTAAAAAACAAGCAAACAGAAACCCTAGGAAAAGAAAGAAAAACAAAATACTATTTGGACTTGTCATGGCTCAGCCATGACTGCTTGCTATCCACTTCTCAGATTTCCAAAGCAACAGGTTTTTTTACTCCCTCAATTATCCACCAGAGGCAGGGCAACCAGTTACATGACCATCCCATCCTGCACTGCATGCTGGGAGATCACCTTTCCAAACCAAACTCCCCTGCTCAGGGGATCAAGCACCTAAGAATTTACTGAAACGGCAGCAGGAGCTAGAAGCATGCATCTACACGGTGCTTAAGGCGGCAATATCACCTCCTTCAATGCAGGTGCCAAACTAGGGAGGCTAAGGGAAAAAAAACAACAACATATGCTCACAAAGGAAAAACAACAGCAAAAACCACACACTTAAGTAATTTCATTCAATTGTTCAAATGAAATGTTTCATTGATGTGCCTTGAAGTTAAGCCATGCTCCCATTTTAAAATTGTTTTGTTCCAGAGCACCAAACTTTTAAGATCCCCTCTTCTGAAGCAGCTGAAAACTCTGCTGCATTCAGCCTGAGGAGCTGGCTGGTAAGTGTGGTTCCCAAAAAACTAACATGCTATTTGCTGAATGCTTTATATGGCTCTTCTCATACCAACCTCTGCCCAAATAGGGCAGGAAAGGGTGATTGAAGAGGCCTCCCTATTCTCAAACCTCCATGGTCTGGACAAAGGAATCGCTTAACTATTGTCACTACCTACACAGGCAGCAGTGATGGATCCCAACAAACGCCACCAACCCCAGCACCTCAAGAGCACCTGCCCGCTGCCCCACCAAGGCTCTCATCCTGTGCAGCAGTTATCCACCCTACAGGAGCGAATCTTACTTCCCGTTTAGGCTGCTATCGCCTTCCTGCCCCTCCAGTCCTGCTCTCACTCAAGAGGACTTCAAGATCACTCCCAGTGAGCAACAGGGGACCCTGGGGCAACTGGGAAGAGTTTTGACACCCCCACCCACCTCCCCCAAGAGCAACTTTTCATGGTAGCTGTGCTCAACTTCAGACACAGATACTCCCTTCAACACAAGCCAAGGCATCAAGGGGGAGGCAGGTCAGGAAGGAAACCACCATTCCTGGGACTCCAAAGCCCTATTTGGGTCACTGCCACTTTTTGCAGTACTCAGTCTAGCAGTCTGGGAAATACCTTGTTTTCGCTAACGCTCTGGCATCCCACATCCCAGACTGGCCCCATCACAATTCCCACCTGCCACCCTGTGTCCTCATATAAGGAAACCCAGGGTAGGGTCACTCCAAAAACTAGAGGGCAAAGCCTTAGGTTTTCATTATTGCCATGATCCCCACAGCAGAGGAAGAAAAGTTTTCTGGCTGATCATCAGTAGGAGCCCACTGAGTAGTCATGGACTTGTTTGGCTACTCCATTCAGATGTTTGCGACGCCACTTGGCCTGAATTCACTGCAGTGTGAGGCATCTCTGAGGAAGAAGAGAAACAGAAAGGCTGTTCTTGTAAAAACCCTCAACTCACCTGATGTAGTGCACAAAAGCAACCACCACTGAGCCCAGGTAAAAGGAGAGAAAACTCAGGAAGCTGAAGAACATGGCCTGCACATAAACGGACTCTGAGGAAAGAAAAGGCATCAGTCAGCTCGCAGAGCAGGGACAGCCCCTCTTCAGAGCCAGCGCTCCTGTCCTGCTCTTCCCAATACCACCTGGTGACAATGCCCAGCCCCAAACAATCCTTCAAGGCCCATCTCCTTTCTTCAAGGGGAATCACCAGAACCTGTTGCAAGGTGTCCCCCCATTTCTTCACCCCCAGTGCTAGATAGTGTGCCCGTGTGACCACCCTGTGCCACACAACGCCTCCTGGAAGGGACTAGAGCTGCAATGGTTTTGACTCCTCTGCTGATGCTGTCTGCACCATCCCATCAGAGGGCTGCCAGCCTAGCCATACCCTCCTATGCAGAACCACCAAGTCCTCCCATAAGCTGCATTGCTCTGCACAAAGACACTGACTTTTAATAGAGGGCACAATCGTCACTTGAAGGTTCTTCGTGCGCTGCAGGTTCCAGGTACGGTTGACATTCCCTGTGAGATGCAAAGTGTACAGCAAATGTAAAAAAATCAAACAGTAGTGAACTCTGGCCCTTATCTCAGTTCTCTGCACTTGCAAAAACACCAGAGTCTGGCTTTTCACCAAAATTTATGTGTGGATTTGCTCTGAATCTTACCCATTTGTCAGTGTACAGTCTTTTCCATATGTTTCTGCCACCTCACCTCTATCCACAGCCTGTTTTTCAGACTAGAAAACCCTGCTTGACTTTTTCATACAATGCTCATGTTTGGATGTCTGAGCCCTATAGGCAACTCATCTCCTATCCATTTAGTCCCCAAATGGCAGTTTCTGTCACTACAAATACTGGGACACCATTTTTGCCTTTGGCCAAAACTCTGCTGGCAAAACACTTCTCTGCAGGATGCCAAGCTATAGTCTTATTATGTTTTAGCAGGGCTTAGCACATCCTGCCAGTATGCAGCTGCTGACAGCTTTAAGATAAGAGAAAGACACCTAGAAGGTGACAATTCTTTTTTAGGGTGGAAATTGGGGGAGCCCAGCATATCCCTTGGTTGCAGTCTTGCTTCTCCTACAGGGAGGAAGCCATCCAGTTCTGAGGACAGGAATGTCCCTGGTCTGAAATGGGCTCCAGCTTGTCATGGGGACAGCTGCACCCCCATTCCAGTTTCACCCACCACATGAGTGGTGGAGGCTTTGCTTTTACACCACTGCCCAGGAGGAGGACAAAGTGTTTTCTGGCTGGAAAAGGTACTAGAAAAAGTCTCTCATAAGGTTATTTCCCAAAAAAATTTACTAGTTTTTCCTGGTTGCCTCAAGTAGGGAGGCTGCCATAGATCCCAAGATAACAGCTGGAGAAGGTGGTCTCTGCAGAAATTGCCTTCTGGGCCTCCATGCAGGCAGGAGGATAATACAGTGGGGGGGGCGGGGGGAAGCCCTAAGTAGCACTGCTTGGGTGTCTCAAGTATCTCCTAGGAACACCAAGTGATTCCTCAGAAGAGCACATAACCCCAGCAAGCCAGGTGCTGTACTAGCCAGACACTTCCCGGGTTGATCAAGATTTTTAACCTACCCAACAATATTAAGTTTATACTTCACTCTTCCTCACAGCTACCTACGTAAGATAGAGCTGTATGACCATCCTGTGTCATCCCACAGGAAGATCCCCAAGGACTCCTGCTGTTCCACCATATGGATGCAGCAATCAAATCTGCCTCCCAGCACAACTTACCATGAATGGAGGAAGGCACAGAACCCCCACAGGCATAATCCTCTGGCTTGATGACGAACACAACGAAGAACTGCTCACCTGGGAAGTCCTTTCTCTGCATGGGAGGACAGAAGACAGAATCCGTGACAAGTGAAGTAGCCTCTCCCTCCAACGCAAAGCAGAGGTGATTATCTCCACAGGACCAGAGATCGGGTTTTAGTTGCTACAGAGGCACCAGCCTTACAGAGACCTGTCTGTTCTGAACAGAGCTTGGCTTCTGGGAATGCTCCCCTCATCCCTGCTGACAATAAGCTGACTGAGTTCATCAGTATGCAGTACAGCAGTGCCCCAGTACAAGCAAACCAATGCTAATGCATTTATTTATTTGAATTAGTGCAAGCCATCTACCTAAGCTTTGTTATTATAAGCTTATAATAACCATTAATAGTCGGATTTCAAATAACTCAGTGGTAGAAGAGCCAAGGTTTGAACAGAAGACACCTGGCTGCAGCCACTCTGATCTAGAATCTCAGTATCTAAGACATAACACAACTACCTAAGCAAATGTAAACAAGGTTTTGTAGTAAAAGGTAACATCTCTTCTTCTACTGATATCGGCTGAACTAACAAAAACAAAGGATCACAGCCAAATCAGCATCAAAAAATAAAACTAGAAATGCACAGGACAAGCCACTGAAAAAGAAAAAAAAACAACAATATTGGGACAAAAAAAAAAATCAGCATCTCACCTGCACTGTTATAGCTGCCTGCTTTGTCATAGACTGGTAAACACCGTTGAACTCCACATTATGGTCCAGGTCATACACTGGGCACTAAAACAGACATAACTAAGGGTTAAACCAGGGACAAAATCTGAACTAATTTTGCAGAGAACCAGCAGGAGAACAGACAGCGCAGAACAGCAGAGAAAGGGTGACAAAGGGAACAGAACAACCAGGATCCATTCAGAAGTTAGAAAAGCTGCTCTGAAGACACGAGTTGCGACCTGCACTCACTGACCTTGACATTCCCACAAGAGGGCTGCAGTTTAATTCCAGAAGAGGATTCAGCCAGACTGATCACTCCACAATTCCCACAGGCCAGTGCATACACTCAGCCGTACACTGGTTGTATCACACACTTTGCAGTCTGTACTATATGCCAAGTGCTTGCCCTCATTTTACTCTTTCCCACTATTCTAAAACCTATTAGGTTGAAAATCACCTGTCACAGTCTCCTCTCCTGCCTTTCTACCATTCAAAGACACAGATGTGGGCAGGAGTTGATGTTACCCATTCCTCCCCTCACCCCAGGTATTAAAGGCAACTGCCAGGACTTCAGAGCCAGCAGCCAAGGCATCTTGCACTTCTGTCACCGTCTTGCTGCTCCCACACTGCAGGTCCCTGCATCATTCAGGGAGGTGGGAAAGGAAGAGAAATGTGGGGCTATTCCCCAGCTGTAAGCAACAGCCAACCTTCATGGAAGGGAACAGCTATTCTCCCCTTCCCAGGAAAAGGGATGAGTAATTGTGGAAAGAGAAACCAAATTAGAAAGGAGAAGAAATCTCACAGCTGGAAATCAGAAGCTCCCCATGTTGCCTTGAGCCAGGGGAGAGTCAAGGAAACAGCACTATCCCATCCCTGGGCCACCAACATTCCATCCAACTTCACTCTGCAGAGAGACAGACCCATGTCGCAAGGCAGCAGGGTGTTAAACCTCATGAGAGGAGCATAGCAAAAGCCCTATAGACAGGCGGGAGAGTAACAGCTCGTTCATTTATTTGCAATGAAAATCCCTGTACGAGCTGCTTGAACTCAGCATCTCTTGTCTCTGCCTCCTTCCCACAGGATTTTCATTCTTCTTTTAGGGGCTCCCTTCTCTACCACCACACTGGGGAGAAGCTCTTCCTGGAGCTTTTTCTCTCTGATGGGGCACAAAACCCCTCACAGCAGGACACAGAGGTCCAGCAGGCACCTCCTTCACCCATCTCTGCTCTGACTTACCACAATATCCTGGACGGAGACAACCGAGCACGGGTAGACTACATCAGACACCACTTTAATAATGACCGAATCAACATCCTGAGGAAACTTGTACAGAAAATACTGCAGAGAAAGCAGAGTACTGAGAGTTACAGTCTAGAAATCATTCCTGCCAGTAGCTTCAGAGCCTCCCTAAGGTACCTGCACAGCCCAAGCAGGCCTTTGGAGTTGGATGTAGAGGGCTTTCACAAAAAATCGGATTTCAAATACTAGGACTGTACACTACAGAAGAACAGATTAAATATGTACAGACAACTCTCCCCTTACACAACACGCTGGTAGACAAAGGCATCTTCAACATGCAAGGTACAGCATAGCTTCTGCTTCCCTTAAGCTTTTTTCCACTTGATCAAGCAAAAATGACTTCATTTTATAGCCTACTCCATTTTATGTTGCTATGAGCAATTTCCAGATGTTTCCATACTGTTGGTTGTACTTTATATACGGAATATATCATGGAGTTTATCTCAGAGGGGTTGTCTCAAAGACAGGCTATGGAAAGTATTAGGTCAAATGGTTTAATTTTAGCATTTAGGTGTTTTGGGTTTATTTGGTTTTGAGTGCAAGGGGTAATGGGGGTTTCTCTTCTCACTTCAGTTTTGAAAATAATTCAGCTATAGCTCTGAAAATAACTGGGAGAGACTAACATCTGCTAATATTCCTACTTTGCTCTGGGGGCAGGGAATGGTATTTCTTGTGCTTCCATGCTTTGAGCAGGCCCACAGGACAGTCTGTAGGGTCAGGAAATGCCCTTCCCTGTCCCAGCAAGGGCCTTTTCAGATTTGGGCAAAAAGATTTCCCAAGCAACTTCATTATTTGCATATTTTTCCAGTGGAAGTATGATGTACTACACCAGCCAGCTGCTGGAGAAGTAGGGTTTCTGTGCCCACCCCAGCAAGCAGGCTTGTTGCAAGGGCTCCCATCACCCCGCTTGGAGGCCAGACATGGGTTCACAGTCAGAGCTACCGGGAGGGGCTGACAGGCACCTCACTCCACCTCAGAGGCAAGACAAGGCTGAGGACAGCCACCAGCCACCTTCCTCCCTTCCTTATGGTCACCTGGTAGCACTGCTGCCACCTTGGAGCAAGTATAGCCCATGGGGAGGGAACCTTCTGAAGCTCCTGCTCTAAAATCATAACCTGAGATGTTCCCAACTGGTGAGCTCCCTTTATGTCACATAAACCTTAGTGCTGAGCAAGGGCCAGCCATTTCCAATTTCCTTCCCCCATCCCCTTCCCAGGAAGGTGGGGCACCAACTGGAAAGGCAGGGATAAGTAAGAAATCAGCTAGGCTTTTTCCAAGTTTGCCCATTTCTCCGAAAGCATTTATTCCCACCATCTCCCTCCAAGCAGGGTCCCTTCACTGCTGAGGGAGCACTGGCTCCAACCACGAGTCCTTACAAACTGAAAACTCACCAGGCCAGTTTCTTCAGCAGAGCACATTTTACCTCCGCCAAGCAAGGACGCTGGTGATCTGAGCTCCCTAGTTTCCCTTGGAAAGCTTTAGGAAGTCACCCATGAGGACCCTTCATCATTTTCTTTTTAAGCCACACTTATACTAGAGTACAGAATTAAGATAAGGGGCATTAAGACCTACAGTTCTCTCTCACACAGTGAGTGGTATAAACACATCCAGGCAACAATCCTGACATACACCAGCACATCTAATTTCTCTTTCTGCCCTCAGGCATGAGCTGGGTTCCGGACAACTCCGTCAGTCCTTACGCTTGTCTTTTTCCAGTCTTAGAGCAATTCCAACACTCATCTAGATTTTGAATCAGGTTGTTTTTTTTCTTCTTCCCCCCCCCACAGACTACTTAATATTTTGATTTACAAAAATCTCAGCATTATACCAACTAGGAAGGACTCATCTTCTAGTCTCTACATCTGGTCTATAATTAAAAGTCACCAATCTCATATTATAAAATCATGACAACTAACAGATTGAAGTCACAAAGTTAATTCCAGGCCAGATGCTAAATGCTCTACATTCAAATTACAAGACTGTAAGTAATGAGGGTTTATAAAGAGCCACCATTCCCTATCTTTCCATAGTATAAAATACTGAATGTATCTAGAAATGAACTTAAAAGCCATTTGACAGCCAAAAAGATTACCAGGCATCCCAGCTAATAGGAAATCCAAAATCAAGTGGTGTTACTAACAGTGATAGCAACAACAGAAATGGGAGTACCAGACAGCCTGGGTAAATTACACACTTTCCCAGCTCTACGAGCTCCTGTATCACTATAGTTACTGCCAACAGCATTTTCATTCAAGAGAAGACTTGTAGAATCTGCAGGGCTCCAAACAAAGCTGCTTAGCTGGATGTGCTGTACATGTGTGCTCTCTCCGGAACTAATAATCAGGCTTATCAGGCATTTCATTTATCACCTCGCAACCTGACTTACTGCCCTGAGCAAGGAATAGCAGTCTGAGTACTGTTGTACCTTTACAGCTTATTTATTTTTCTCCAGTAAAGACTGCATCGTGGCTAGTCACACTAGGGAAACTGAACCACACAGGCTGGAACAAGATACTGGTGCACACCATCTCACTTCCCATTAAGTGTAGCAGGCCAATGGCCTCTGGACTGCTGTACATTTCTGGGATTTCCTGAACTACAGATACCATTCATTTGCTCTGGACATGGGTTCATTTAACTGCTTTGCAAGAAGACTCAGACATGCTCCTAGAGGGGCTGAGGCACTGCTACCTCTTCACTATATCCACAGAAAATTCAACAGTGAGGAAGTGTCCCTGCACCCTAAGAGGGAAATGGCCTAGTCATATAAGGCTTTTACCATCTCTAGCAAAGGATCACATCAACTATTTGGATGTAATAAGACATACAAGCAACACCACACAGGACTCCTCCTTACCTGGGGCTGAGAAGGGCTGGCAGTGAAGTTAAAGGCTTTGTTGGTCCTAGAAAAGAAATACCAGCATGTTGAAGTCTAAAACTTTCAGAGTTGGAATACACAGAGTATCTTCATTTTGCTTAATTTGCAAAAGAAAAATAATATTCCCCACCCCCACCCCTGAGAAGGTACTGCTAGGCGGATGGATCAAATCCCTGTATAACAGATACATGAAGAAATTACGTTTGTATTCTCACATCCCAGCTTACTCAAGTTGGAAGCTCTCAAGCCTGGTGACTAGCAGCTCATACGCAATATTAAATGGTGCCATGGAAGCAACATCCACAAATATAATCTGGTCAGAGGGTCCTGCCTCAGGGGTTGGCTCAGAGGGACAAAGGGTCCGACTCACTTCTTGGTAATTGTAGGTCCTCTGATAGCTACAACAGCCAGAGGAAAGAGGGAAGGGAAAGTTGGATGGAAGAGAGAGAGAGAGAGTGAACAGTTAAAAAGTTGTTCAGCAGTTTTATGAATGACATAATTTTTCCCCTGCTTTCATAACTGAAATACTAATCCGAAAGGCCAAGACCATTCAGTCTTTTATTCAGAGCTCAAACTCCACCTCTGTTGCCTCTTGTGATCTGCACAAGGGACCGGCCATCCCCAGCATTTCATCTCCCTCGAGGCTGCCTGTGCCATCTGCAGATCTAGCACATCTGCCATTTGCTGGAGGCAGAGAGCACACTGATGGCCCAGAAGAGCTGCTGCTGCAACCATCCCCCTGCATCAGGCAAAACACTGCAGGGTATCTGCTGCCTGCTGCCAGGATTTCAGTCACAGAATGAAGCTTCCCATCTCAGATGGACTAGAGTGTCTGCAAAGTTTCAGTACTTGCAGCCTAACAAGCTCTGAGGTTGCTGAAGCTACACAGCAGCATCACCTTCACAAAGTGAACATCTCCAAAGCAACATCCCACCACCCAGAATAGACTCAACTTAGGTGTACCTAAGGGGAGAAACAGAGGAGAGCTTTTATTCCCCAAATCCACTGTAACAGCAGTTAGGATGCTCTTTCAAGAGCTTGTTCAAACCCTGCTCCAAACTAGAGCCCAAGACCTATTTGCACGCATTGTAAGTGACTGTGGAAATGACAACAATGCCATTTAGTAGTTTCACTGTCTAGTGAGACAGCAGATCCCCAGCAGACAAGCCTCCTGGTGCTCCGCGTACATATTTGAGAAACTAAGAGAAAAGAGCAGGTCTTCCTACGTTCAGCTGACAGTGAGCAAGCATGCTTTGCAACCAAGCCCTGCAGTCTACACGAGCAGCAAGATCTAGCACTCGAGGAAGGCTGATGCTGAATACAGCTAGCAGACCAGCGTGTTACAAGGAAGAGACTCCACTACTCACAGGCCTCGAAAAATTAGTGGAACTTGCCACGACAGCACTCCCTTCTGTTGGCGAACTACAAACAAGACAGGATATTGGAGGTTCTCAGAGCTGCTGTTCACGTACACCCGCACTGCATCTACCTGTGGGAACACAAAGGACAATACAGATAGGTGTTAGCCAAAGGCAAAGAACAAGACAGCTCCAAATCTAAGTGGAAGAAGCCTGTCCCCCTTCCTCAGTCTGACGTAGATGCTGACATTATCCACAGCAAGATCAGCAGCGTTCATCCCTGGACTGGTTATTCAGATTCAGAGGTCATTTACAGAAGTGCCTCCTTGCTGCTGCTCTAATCTGGAATCATAGCCCTGTCCCCAGGCCAGAGGTGACTGTCAGACAAGACACGGTGGACAAATGCCGCAGACTTAAGAGGAAGAGAGTTCAGTAACTTCCATTTACTTAATTGGGAGCAACCTGAATAACTTCAGTTATAAAATGAAGCACACACACACCACATACACCCAAGGCTACAACCGAGAATTTTCTTGCTTGGACCCTTATGTACCCAACTCAATCAACATTACCAGGAAAGTCATAGATGACTGAAGATGACATTAATAGTTAGGGATGAAAAGCAGGTTGGCAGCTAGCACCTGGCTCTGTTGTAAATTATACCAAGATGACTATAACCCACCTAACAAAACAGGACTACACTGCTGACTGCCCTCAACCTGCCAAGGAAGGTTGCTTTGGTTTGTGAGCAAGGGTTTTAGTGCAGCTTGCTGCATCAGCAACTGAAATTTCTCCTTATGTTACCTGGCTACCACACGGTTGCAGAGGTAGGACAGCTGCGGGGTAGAAGGCCCTCAGTTTACTATTTGCTTTGAGAAGCAAGCAAGCAGTTTGTCTGCACCAAATGGAAACAGCACCATTTCCATTTGAAAAGAATATCTCTTCAGCTCCCTCTCCAGAGCTGCAAACATTGCTCAAGAAAATAGGGTATGAGAATGCATAACTCATCAGAAGAGACAGTACATCTTGATTAGAGGTCTTTAATTGATGAAAGCACATTAGGTAGATAAGATATACAAATTTTAAGCCCACCACATCTTGAAAGATTAGAATGTGCTCTCACTAGATCAGATTTTTAATAGATATCTCAACTTCATACCCTCCAAGAGAAAAGGTAGAAGGGGGGTACCACCTTCTGAAAAAACATAGAGAGTTAACAAGGTAGCAGAAGGGAAGCTGAGATGGCAGCTTATGCTTACACTGAGGACAATAGGTTCAGAAAAAGGTCTTGCATCTGCAGTTGCAAGTCTAAAAGAAAATTTCCTGTTTATTCTTGTTTAGCGATTCTAGGTTCGCTTGGGAGTTTAGTTGACTGGAACAATACACCTTTTTGAAAGCCATAATCCTTATCAACTTTCCTGCCACCATCACCGTAATACAGAGGCTACTGCCACCAATTCCTAAAAAATAAATCTTCAACAAAAAAACCCATCATAATTAATTGAATTAAACCCCCTTTGAAATAGAAGGGCAAACACTGCAATCTTTCTTCATTACCTTCTGGTTTCTAAAACTTTGCAATGCTCTTCAGCATGCCTTCCAGCTTTTCCTTCTGACCACAAAAAATACATATGCAATTTTGTTTCAAAGTAAATTTCACAGTAGGGTGCTAAAACCAAATTAAGGAAAACATCATCACAAAGCAAAACTCACAGGTAACACCTGGAGGGTTATCAACACAGTAGGCCGCCACCAGACAGCACTGGAAGGTTACTCTGCCACTTCCTTAGTCCCTGTGGCTGCACTGCTCAGCTGGGGGAGCCAAGCCAGCACATGTTGGTGTAACTGGGAAACACAGGGACTGGGCTGAACAAGCTGCTGCTTGTTTGTAGGTGCATGCTGTAGTCACTGCGATGAGGAACAGGGACCCAAACGAAGCAGCATTGCAACTGAACAAGAAAACAAATCCAAGGAGCATGAAAATATGACGGTCGAGCCAGAGTCCTGCAAGCACATGGAGCCATTCTCCATCCATGGGGAAACCATCGTTACAGAAAGGACACATTCCAGCTACCTGTCCAGGAATTTTTTGCCCATAAAATAGTTGAAGCAAGCCTACCTCCACAGGTTTGCCCCACAGCAAATGATACTACTGGGTTACGGATCCTCAACTACTCATAAGTGCAAGATGGACATTGGGAATTCTCTTCGGCACTGACTTCATGAATCCAGAAACTACACAGGTTATGTGTATGTTGCAGATAGTCAGGTTTATTTTAAATGAGTACGATTCATTTGTATTCATTGGAAGACTTAGAAAGTTGCATCTCTACTGCTTCTAAATTCTCAATTTAAGAAATGTAATGGATGTTTGAAGCATATGCTAATGCTGAGTGGTATTTAAAAAAAAAGTACTGCTTTTATAGTTTGCCCAGGCTTTGGACACAGAAGCAAAATCTGTATACAAGAGAGAATGCTGCTTCTTCCTACCTTGGCTATTCTGTTTCAGCAAACTAAGTATTTTCAATACTGATTCCAAAAAGAAAAACACAAACAGAAATTCATAAGCTGTTTAGAAAAAGTCAGCCAAAAAAACCCAAAACCCACGGCCTCTGAGGTATCCTTCTGTCATAAAGAAGTAAAGCTTTTGATATCTTTTAAGATCCAGTAAGAGTAATTCTATGATTTAATCTTAAGCCCCTTGGAAATCCTAGCTTTTCCCACTAGTGCACTACAGTGCATACTCAGCAAGTCATTTATCTCCAGTGGCACAGTGTATTTTCCAGCTTCGTTATTTTCTTGTGCCTTTTGGCTTACACAGGTAAGAATACACACTACCTGCATTCCATAGGGTATTATTTGAGGAGCCATGGCCATGTAATCAAATACTGTTTCATAAGCAGACAAGCACATCACTGCCAACGCAAGGCTGAAGAACTATTTTTAATACCAGTTTTTCATAGTCTGAAACCTTCGCTAGACATTTTATGTGATCTTAAGTGTCTGTTGGACCAATTTGGGGAATTCCTAGACTTTAATATGAAGAGAGAAGAATACCACACTGAGACCGCATCCCTGAACACTTCTACATATGATGCAAGGAAGTGTTTTCTTAATGTTCACAGACAAAGCAGAGCCCTGAGTCCTGTCCAAAAAGGGAAGGATTTTCTCCCCAGTGAAGTTTGCAAGGTATTGAGGTCTGCCATTGCATTCTTAACACTAAGGTAGATTTGCAAGACCCTTGCCTACCTTGTGAGGCCCTGCATCAGATGTGGGAAACATGCCCTGCTTCACAAACGAGCAGGATATTGCATGGGCATCAAGAATGACCACCGCCTACCCCTTTCATGCAGCTTGTACCTAAATGGAAAGATGAGAAAACAGCCCTCGCCTCCTTCCGGAGTGCATGGCAATAGAGGCTGGAGCGTTATGGAGATGTAATCCCAAGCATGCCTTTGGGTGAAGAGGATCACCCAGCCAGCAAGGCTGCTCATGGGGACAGCAGCTGCAAGCCCACAGCTGGAATTAGGCTGGCTTACAGATGTACCCATGCTGCAAATCCTGCAGCACTAAACTTGACTTCCCTCCCCAGTAAACCAGACTGGAGAAGGGGAGCAGGGCAACAGTTGAAAGACTTACACCTGGAGTTCACCTCACACACTGTAAATCCCAGCAGAGCGCAAGAATTTGCAATTGTGCTGTGCCGACATCCCAGTTTTGACTCCTACATTGCATCCTGCCAATGCAGCCCAGAACCTGGGAGCAGCAAATGCGTGTGTGGCATAGCTCACTGCCAGATGGGACAGGCCTGTAAATCAATTCAAAGAGGACAGGCAAGTCTTGCAGCCTGTTTCCCTTGGGAAACTCTATTAAGAATTCAATCTGAAATGGCAATTCCTGCCCTTGCAGGAGATAACTCGCAATGCCTAACAGGACATAAGCATCCCATCCTTGCCCTTTGTAACCCTACCATATCCTACGTGTCACATCAGTTGAGCTGACAGCTTCAGGTTGCTCTAGCTCTACCACCACTCACTGTAACAGGGCTACAAAGGGGCAACTGCCTTAGTCTAAGACTACAGGTAATATCCTCTCCTAGAGGTCAAGGCATGCAGGCAACAACACTATGGAAGGTGTTAAGTCTACTTAGAAGCAGAAAGTACCAAGGTCAGGATCATCACATCTTTTTTTCCAAAAAAGTTACGCACACTAGTGTTCTTCCCCCCACCTTACGCTTTTTAAAGTAATTTGAATCAGGATAACTGACCTGCTGTACTGAAGAGGGGATAAGATATCCAAAAAGTAGCGTCAGAGAACCCACATCCTTCAAAGCTCACACATGCATCTATATTCTACCTCAGCTTGCTAGGGAGCCCCAGAGAGGTGGGGATGAGCAGAGCAAGGCAGGACCAAGGCACATCTTGGTTACACATAAGGAACTGGACTTGCTCTGGAAGGGAGGCAGCAGATGATACTTTCAATTCCAGCACTGCTTGAATTCCTACCCACCCAATTTGATAAGCTCTCAAGGTTTTGGCAATCATCTGGTGTGACACATTTATTTCAACTGATACAGTAAGTGACAGTGATGGCAAGCAAGATCCCTAGAAAGCCAAGTATTGATTCATCTCCACGAGAAGATTAAATCCTCCACCTCCAGTTTACAAGCCTGTTACATTTTCTAGGTCCACCTGACACCCCCTGTTCATTCACTTCTTGGCACCTCTGCTCCTCCCCACGGATGATGTTTTTAAGGAGCGTATAAAGGCTGAAATCCTTCCAAATCTTTGCTGACAAAGGAATCTGCCATTAGACAATGGAAGATTCATTTCTGTGTCCTCCAATTTGGCTGCTTCCACTATTGCTTCCTTATAATCGCTCCAGGACTCTTTCTGAAGACAGATTGTTTTATGCTGGTGAAATTTATACCAAGTTGAGTCCCATTTTATGCAGCAGCGTGGAAGAACTCACATGGGACCAGCAGGATAGAGAACAGCACTTGGGCAGAAAGCTACAACTGTGAGGAGTCACTGCCAAGCAGCCTTCTCATGAAGCATCTGAATTTGTCTGACTGCATTTCCTACGGAAAGTAGCTCTTACTTTAATTATGCTATGTATTTCTTCATCTCCCATTCTGAAAGCCTAGAAATAGGTTTGTTTTCAGAATCAGAAAATCATTGTGGTTGGAAGCAACCTCTTGAGATCACCTAGTCCAAGCCCCCGGCTCAGGGTCAGCTGGTGCTGGTTGCTCAGTGATCAGTCAGGTTCTGGATATCTCCACAGATGGAGATTCCAGATCCTCTCAGGTAAAAAAAAATAAAATTCCTGTGTTCAGATGGAATTTTCTGTTTCAATTTGTGCCCATTGCTTCTTGTCCTGTCACTGGGCACCACTGAGAAGAACCTGGCTGCCTCTTCTTCATTCCCTCCCACCAGGTGTTTGTACACATTGATGAGATCCCCCTGAGTCTTCTTTGCTCCAGGCTGAACAGTCCCAGCTCTCAATGTCTCTTCTCACATGAAACATGCTCCAGTCCCTTAATCATATTTATGGCCCTGCACTGGAGTCACTCCAGTAAGCCCATACATTTCTTGTACTGGGGAGACCAGAAATGGACACAGTACTCCAGCTGTGGAAGCTTTGCAACTGCCCAAGGCAACTCTGTAGACTATAACTCTCCTCTCTTCTACAAGACAAAGCCACCTGTGTAAAAGCTTCCTGGACAAGCCCAGCAGTTAAACTTCTCACACAGTGACTCATTAGTCCTCCATTCACACATTTTTACTCTGACACCCTCCTGCTAGCCTTAATGTCCATTACTGAATCTAGCGAAAAGATTTAGCATTTTCATTTCCTGTGAAAGGAAAGCTAATTAAGACCAAGGCTGCAGGTGCAGTAACGCAGCTGGAAAATTTTGCAAGCTGGACCCAGTCAAGGCCCTACTTGGCACAGGTCTCCTGCTGCCACTCCACTTCCCACTTTGAGCTCCTGCTGCTCCTCACCCAGGGTGGCTGGAATGTCCCTGGGCAAGAAGAGCTACTGCCCCTATGTGCCCAGGGTTACAAATGGCCTCCTCTTTGCTATCAACACTGTTTCTCTCCCCTTAACCTATAGGTGAAAGCACTGAGCGTATCTTTTCTGAGATCTCAAGGCTGTTCCAGATTAGATGCTTTACTAGTCTAAGAGCAGTCAAGTTTCCTTTAAGGAAGGGGCAGGGAGAGTGGAGAGACCTGCCTGTGAAGATGTTTACTTAACAATAAGCAATGCCAAGATTAATTCATTCTGTTAAGGACTGATCAACTATTTTCAGGCAGCCCTGCTGTTGTGACAACTGTTGTGGAATTCCAGATGCCTGCAGGGCCTGCTCAGGTAACGAAAGACTTCTGTGAGTTTTAGCTTCTCCATATAGTTAATGCACAACTACTGAAAGGCCTCTTGATTTTGCAATGACATGCTATATGCCCACAGCAGTAACCACCTCTATTTTACAGATGCCGAGAATCAAGTGTGCAAAAAGAGGCAGAGGGCCGCAAGCAATGCGTTCAGAGCTTAACTGGGAGCAGTGACCAAGACATTCAAAGCCTGAGATCTGCTCCCCATACAGTTTCTACAGCATGACCCTTGGAAACATCAGGTTAGGAGGCATTAGTTTATGAAGCCTGCAGCTCACAGCTCTGTCACCCTCCTGCTGCAGTACTGAATGGCCAAGAAGCTGCTTCACCTGCAGTACTTGGGGCACCTCGCCCTTTCCCCCCCTCCAAGCTCCCCCCATCCCTCTGACTCTTTCAAGCAGTCATGCAACAACGCTTCTGCTCCCCAAACAGATTTGTATTCTCTCTTCTGGACAGCACTCAAGCATCCCATTCTCCTCCTCTTTGATGCTCTGCTGATATCTCACCTGGGGACCCTAGCCTGTTTGTCAAACTCTGGCAGTCCTCAAAGCTTCAGTCTTTGCAAACAGATCTCAAAGCAATTTTGTTCATGCAATTGCATGAATTCTGATCCCAAGGTTATTACAAAATTAGTGGAACTGACCTCTCCAAAATGATACCTCTGTCTAGCCTAATCTTTGATCCTGGTGACCAAAGCTTGTGGAAGATGAGTCTTAGATGATACTAAGCACATGACTTACATGTGCCTCTTGTGCCCTTATGCCAGAGGAAGGCTGTAACATTTCCCCAGGGGTATGAAGAGAAACAGCTGCTGCAGAGCAAACATTCAGGACTAGGATTTCTGGTCTGCAAGAAGTAAAACTTGCAGCCCACAGCCTACCACAAGAAAGGTTTAATTCCCTCTGCTGTGATCCAGCAGTTAGATCACTCATGTGGTTTCCGTCTCTCCACAAAACTAAGCTGGGCATTCGCCATCTACAACATTTAGTCAGTTTTGCTGCCATTTCCATTATCTTATAATATTGCTAGTGTTATACTAGTAAGAAATAGTATTACCAGGATGGAGGCAAGATTCTCAATATTCTTTAAAATCTAAACACTTATTCTAATTCCTAACCCACATGAAAACTGGTATATGTTATATTACAATGATATATGACTTTCCTCCATGTTCCTTGTGTTCAGTGCTCTGTATTTGCTCCCTGTAACAGCTGGTTAGAGCTCCTTTGCGCTGTTCCCATAAAAGCAGACATTCAGGTGCCCTGTGCTCCTTTAGGTCTGATAATGCACCTGAGAGAGAATCCAGCTGCACTGAGGCAGGACCACCTCTGGCCTAAGTATGGGCTCACAGGTGTGATCCCATTACACTTCTTTCATCCCTCATTTTTTCTCTGCACTTTCCACAGGCAAAGCTACTTCCCAAGCCACATTCAAATAGCGTGCTTCAGATAGGGAGGAACATCAGAAAGTCACAAGCAACATTTACAGAGCAGCTCATTAAGAAGATCCCAGTGTACTTTAAATTTCACCTCGATATATTAACAATTCACTTAGTGAATACCTCTGCTCTTCCTACCTTTGCACATAGCCCAGATCAATCAGGAGCATCACACCACCTAACCCCATCAAAATCTTTGTAATAAAAGCCCAGGGGAAAAAAAGGAAAAAAAAAACCCACAACCAAGAAACAGATTGGTAAGTTGGACAGATGGCAATTGAGGTTCTGTTCCATCTAGTTATTTCCCCTGCCTCCGTCATCACGGTAACACAGGGCCTCTCGTGGGCAGACCCTGCACTTTCTGTGGAAGGGTCAGATCCCAGCCCCAGTATGGCAGCTCCGCGCTCTCCCCCTCACAGGTCTCAGGGATACAGCAGCATCTCCCAGCAGCACAAAGCTTTGGTTGATGCCTCTGCCTGACATAATAGCTATTCCTCCAAAACACAGCAATAAAACAGGTAGGATTTGCCTGTGGGCCAAACCTGTACAGGAAGTTCCCAACTAAGGGTCCCTCCAGATAATCCCCACCACTTGCAGATGACCTTGGGGATATCAGAGCAAAGGAGTTCAGCAGAATCTAGGTACAATTATGAGGAAGCTTGGGAAAGTGGAGGAAGGATTAACATTTAACTGCAAGCAGGGCTCCTCATTTGCTGTCAATCACTCTCTGATTTTGTGCAACAGAGTGGAAGGAACCCTAATTAGTGTCTTGGAGAAAGACATTTTGCCCAGCAGGGCAATCCCTCTAGCAGAGGCATCACAAGGGACAGGGATAACAATGTGACACCTATGAACTGATGTTTGTGCTTTTTCAGGCCACGTTCCAATTAACCTACCTTAAACTTTTATCCACCTTTTGCCTCTAGATGCCATTATCTTGATACAGACAATATACACATTTTCATGCAACAGATTTAATGAATTTACCACTAAGCTAGTGCTAGTAGTCCCATCTTTCCCTTTGAAAGTCAGCATTTGGCATTTGCCTCAAGGGCATCATCTCCAGCAAAATATTTTTAGAAAAGTGGGGGGGGGGAAAAAAAAGCAGGCCTCCTCCTTGTACACACGCAGGAGGCAGCTGTCTGTATTGGTACTATAATACAGTAATAGATTTCATCTGTATCTTCCAAGCTGAAATCCTCACCTCCCACAGATACCTGCAGTTATGTTTGAGGTGGGACAATCCAGGCTGCATCTTGGGAAACAACCTTGTGTACCAAACGCTCCCTTTGATAGCCAGGCCCTGCACTTCACGTCTGTTGGCAATAACCATACTGCAGCCTTTTGCGCTGCGGGGCTGAGGCAAGGTCAGGAGTGCTTTACAAACTGCTGCTCCTCACATTCCTTCCCGCTGCCAAGCCTCTGCCATGTGCATCCCTATTCACCAGCCAGGCTCATGATGGTTTTGTTCCTCAGATGACTGACCTCAAGCTTTTTTCTGTATTTCAAGGTGACAGCAGTTAGACAGCTGAATAAAGAGAGAGCTCTCAGCACTATATTAAAACGTGTTAGACCAGGAAAAACAAATATTTGAACTTCAGTTCTATCACCATCCTGGACATAGGGGGAGGAAAAAAAAAAAAAAAAAAGAAGGATATTTAAAAAGTGCAGCTGAATTCCATTCTCTAGATAGGAACAGGCAGAAGGAGCCAGTCCCAAATTCACACAACAGAACAGGACCAACATGGCCGCAAACATTAAGCAAAATAAACCAGGCTCTTGTTGATATGAAAGAGTCCTTGGACTGATTAAGTCTGCGTTTCCCACAGAGATTACACATCAGTTTAAGACTGTGGGGATGTGAATTTAAGGACAGGCAGGGGGTTGCAACAACAGTTTCAGCTGCAAGCAAAGGTTTTCAAGAGCTTTACTGTGGATTCCTTTCCACCACCTCATGCTAAGCAAAACCTTCAAATCACACCAGGGCTTCGCCACGTTCTCTGCCGCACCCACACACAAGCTGCTCCTTGCGAGACCGTTGGGGATTATCGGTCCACGTTGTGACAGCACTTGGTCGTGGGCCTGACAAGGCACCAAGCCAAGCCCGTGATCAGGGAACACATCCGGCAAGCAAACACACAGGCTGCTAGTTGCAATGGAAGGTCTCAGCACAGGATACATCTACAAAAGCCACTGAATCGCTGCTGTCTGCTGTTGCACAAGAAAGAGGTGCTTCATTTTTATATAATCCCTGAAATTAAGTGAAGTAGGAGTCAGCCCGGTAGGCTAGAGCAATTGAGGCAGCGAATGAAGCACACACCTGTCAGCGCCTAACTCTGCTGCTCTTCCCACTGACAACACAACAGGGGGAAGCTGAGAATCCTGAAGGAAAATAGTTATGAGACAATGACAGGCATTACGGAACCTCTTTCCTGCCCTCTTATGAGACAGGAGCACCACTGCTGTCTGACAACAAAACAAGTGGAGCTCAGAGGACGATCCCCTTTCAGCCTTTCTCTGCCTGACTTTGTGCCCCAATGTTGATAAGTCTTAATTGCCAAAAGCAATCTGTTAAATAACCTTGGCCCACAGTTTTCTTCCAGGAGTATTAAATATCCAAAGCAGCATAAACTAAGCGACAGACTCTGGGTATGTCAAGCACAGCCTCAGTCACATTAACATAATTGTTCCAGGATTAATATTTTTCATTTAAGAGTTCCACTTTGTGCAAATATGCTGTGTGGACTCAGAGTGTGCCGTGGACATTCCCATGAGTTCATTTGTTTGCAACAGTATCTGTACAGCATAAATGGAAGTAAAACAAATACAAAGCATGTTAATATTTATCTTTCTCCTTTTTTCAAATTTTGTCCTCTAACCAATGTCATCAGCGAGTCTCCAGGATAGCCAGAAGGAAAAACTAGGAGTTGCCACGTTGGATGAAGTAGGTAGCTGTTTCTGACCACCCTCCGACTTCAGGAAGACATTAAAAATAAATCCTTTTTTGAACAGCTATTTAAGGAACAAACTACTCTGTAATAAACAGCATCTTCCTAACCCACAGCACCTGGAACTCTGGGCTATGGTAATCCTTGAAACAAAAGAGTTTATAACCTTTCCAAATTTGCCACCACCCCAAGCTCACAGCAATAGCTCCAGGGATTACTGTCACAACACAAATATCTGGTTCTTTCTTGGCTCCCAAGTTCTTCACCTCAGTGAGACTTTGGATGTGGATTGAATTATGTATCCTAAATGCTTTCCTTTTTTTTTTTTTTTAAACCACTGTTTGTTTGTTTTAAAGCCCACTGAAGTAGCTATTTCTATGCTCAAAGAAAAGCATCAGCATAAAGTAAGGAAGGTTGTTTCTGACATCATCTGTGTTTCTGTAAGCATACATAGCAGGAAGTAATGTTTGCTTATGCAAACGTACTAAACTATATTCTCGAACTGAGCAGATGGCACACCCTTGCAATACAGCTTTTACAGACTACACTTTCATTCCCTGAATAACCCCTGAAATAGCAGATGAGGTCTGTATAGGAAAAGCATACCTTCCTACCCAACAACTTCTGCACAAGTTATTTAAGGACATTTCAGCCTCCACTTACAAAGTAAATGTTTGTATTATAAATTGCTGCAGTGCTCTTGGAAAGAGTTCAAATTGAGGAGAGACATTTTGATGAAGCTACTCTTATTCAGAACATTTTTTTCTTTTTTAACCTAAACATCTTGGGGGTGGGGAAGGGATAGCAGGGGGAACAACAAAACCTGATCAGCTTTGATTTTAAATAGGACAGCCCAACAAGAAGAGAGTAATTTTAAGATTTAGAACGACATTCAAATTCAAAGGAGATGCTTTAGCTCAATGACAAGTTATGGAGCTTGACAGCATTAGCTCACCCATTAGAAATAAAAATAAAATTCTTGCCAACACCAAAGTCACCATTTGAAGGTTTGCAGGCCTCCCCACAAGAAACCACAGTGGATCTCTCAGGCTTTTTTCATAAAGCCTGCAAACTGATAGCCTCCTTCAAGATGCACTCTCTTTTGCCCCTCTAGGTAGGGACATCCCCAAAGAACAAAATCTCAGAAAGCCAAAGAATAATTTAAGTGTGAAGGAATCTCAGGTGGACACATGATCCCATCCCCAGCTCAAAGCAAAGCCACCTTCCACACCATTCTTTCACTTAGGATATGCAATTTTTGCCAGACCCAAAGCCTTCAAGACTATATTTTCTGCTGCAGAAAACAATGGTCACACTCATGTTTTCAGTAGATTCCTGCATCATTTCTCTCTCAGTTTATTTTTGCTTTCTCCTGTATGCAAGAGCTTTCACTGTGACTCCAGGCAGGGTTAGGAGTGGCCAAGACACCCCCACCGAGAAGCAGCAAGAACATTCCAAGTGCTATGTGCTCTACACTGCCTACATTATCACCTCCTAGGGTTGGTTGTTTTCTTTAAAAAGAGATAAATTATATACACAAAAGTTATTCCAAAGGGATTCTGTTGAACCTTGCTAGGCTTCAGACATCATACAGTGTAACTTCCTTTGATTTTTTTCTGGATTTGACATGGTGCCTACATTTCTGCCTCATAAGGCATTTAACATTAGGCTCCAGAAATGGCGTGCTGAGGCCCTTCCAGTGTCCTGTGGTGAACAGACTAGAGCCAGCAACCAAAAAGCAACAGTGTTCAGAATCTGGGCATCCTGCAATAACAGGAGCTCTAAGAGTGACCTTAGGAGATCTTCTTGTTCAAACATTTGTCGTCTTACCCAATTTACTTGGTTTTTACCTGCATCTTTGTGGCTAAAATGGTGGGTTCCATTCAGCATTAAGCAAAGACAGCCTAACCTGTTCCCCCTGTTATATCTAAGGTTCAGCTGTCTCCAAACAGGAGACTAAAGTTTTACTGCATGCGTGGTGTAGCTGTGGGCTGAAACTTGGGCTGGAGCCAAGACTAACATTATGGAGAAGACATACAGAAGAGAAAGGGAATAGTTTGAGGTAGTTTAGTTCCAGCCTGAAGAATCCTACACATGCAGCCCAAAAACAGCTCAGAAGCAAGACGTGAAAAAAATTTGCTCCTGGAGTTGTAAGAGACATGGGTGCTGCTGGAGTGGGACCTACATTCGCATGTGAAACAGCAGAGAACAGTAAACACCGATTTGATCACAGCCGCTTATTAAACCAGGTTGCCCTGCGTAGCAGATCAAGGAGTTTCCCTGTAGCTACGACAGATGGCTTTGGTCTGAGCAAGTGACTCATCACACAATCCCAGAGGAACGTATGGGTGAATTCCAGTTCTGGCTCCTTGCCTAGAGCAAAGCAAGTGCAACTGCCATCCACATCTAAGCTGTAAGAGAACCATTCACTAGGGGACAGAGGAACCCAAATGCATCATGCTCCTTGGGCTGGAAAAGGCACTTAGTCTCTACTAGAGGGTCACAAAGTTTGAGGCATCTAACTGAAAAACTTCTGTTCTTGCTAGTGTTGATTCCCCTCTTCCCTTAGGTCAGCCAACTTTTTCCCATGTGCAATCACGAAAAAAGGAAGGGCAATGACGTTAGCAAGCCTCCATGGTGGTACACAGGCTCTCTCACCCATTCACTGAGGGTAATTTTTTACTCATCGCCCCTCAGATAGACTCCACATGGGAAATAGTCACTCCAGGGCTACACACCCTCACATGGCACAACTGCTCAGCTGAGAAGCCACAGCTTAAACTACTGCCAATCACAGCTTACAGAAAGGCTGGGCCATATGGAACCCGAGATTGGGGCTCTGTTCCTAGTCCTGGTGAGGAAGGAGGAGAACATCACCCACTCTTTCTCCTAAAATAGGTGCAGCCCACTGCTCAGCCTTAGAGCTTATCATATAGGTACAGCCCACTGTTCAGCTTTTGGGCTCATTGCAACCAAGATGCACTGCATGTGTGTCCAAGAATGGTATCTGGATTGCAGCAGCTTTCCCTACAAATGGAAAGTTGAAAACTTGTTTTCCTGAGATACATGGACCATATTTAGAAAACCAAGTGTATCTTCCAAATCACACATTCAGCTGACCTGAGCTCTAATTAGAAAGATTTTTTGTTGTTCCCAACAGTTGTCTTCCTCACGATACTCTCCTGCACCACTCAAGACTTAGTACAGGAAATATCCATAAACACAGTATTAGTGGCATTTGTTTTTCAGCAAATTAGCCAGAGCTTACAGTGGTGAAGAGAGTCAGTCGCTCTGAGTTCCCTCAGTACTTCCACACACAACTCTTTCTTTTTTGGAAGCCCTTGTATTATTGCAATCATGGAACTAAGCAGGTTCTTGTCATGTAAAGCCTTTCCCAGTCAATGCCAAAACCAGAAGAAATATTTTGCAAGTCTCATTCAGTCTTCTGGGTAGGAACACACTGCACAGGCAGCTCCAACAAACTAGTTTGCCTTCCTTCCTCCCTCCCTCCCAAGTAGGGACATGTTGCAAGTGTGGAATCTGAGATGCATCCAAGTGTGCTCATTTTTTGCCCATCCTGGATGTCTCCAGTTTAAACAATCCTAAAATAAAATAATCCTGTTTGCCCAACTAAGTGTTCATCAGACCCCTAATAGGGCACATCTGCCTTTGCTGTTAGAGCATGGGTGCATAGTGACTGGCGCAACAGCTGGTTTCATTATTGTATTTTTTATACTCAGAGTTAAACATTAAACAGCTGTGCAGAGGGGAAAATTTCAAAGTGCAGCTAGGAGGAGGAAAAGGGAACTAGAATAGCAATAAGATGACCCATAACAAATGAAGACTTTCCACTACGAGGAAGGAGTTTGACACATCCCTCTGTTCACAGGCCAACTCTAGAAGACCCTTGCAGCAGAGATGGCTGTGCTTCTCCTCAGCACAGCTTTACTTTTACAGCTCCACTTCAGGAATTAAGGCCTAAATTCTAGTTTCCAAGTACAAAAAAGCCTGACAGCTCTCCTGCCTCAAGAGACAAGATGAAGTGTTTCTGCATAGCACAAAGGATGCCTGAAAGAGCAGTAGAGAGAGGAAAACAGCAGAATTCACAGCATCAGGAAAGCAAACCCCTGTTTCAGAGCCAGACCACTCCAGACCTGCCTTTGCTGCAGAGGGAAAGCAATTAAACTCACCCATTGCAGCCCTTCCACATGGAAAATGCTCCTTTTATTCAATTAAATTTCCTGTAACTAAGGTTAATGGTCCATGTGGTATCTGCCTCGAGGTATCAGAGGCTTCTGGCTGACCTGCCATCAATACAGAGACAGGAGGAGACTGAAAAAAACCAGGAAGAGCAGAGAGCTTGCATGTGGCAGGCAACTGGCAAACACTGGCTGATGCTCCACTTGCTTAGAGTTCAAGGCTAAGGACTGCGGCAAAAGGCAAGGACTAGTACACTGAGTTTTTGCACAGCTTGCATCCCTTCAGAAGATCCAACAACTACCCAGAGGACAGCGTGCCCGTAAGTATCTTAATAACTCTTGCACAAGAAAAGCCTGCCCACAAGAGCACAGTCCCAGATTAAAGTCAGTATTTCCACTGCCAAGCTTCTAAACTTTGAGCAATCCTCATCAACAGGGAGATGCAGGACCACCGGAACAGATCAACCTCTGCCTTTGATCAGGTTGGCAAAAGAAGACTCGGTCATGTTTGCCCTTCATCAGTTCAGGGCTGCATCTGAGGAGGAGGCTGCTCACACCCACAGCCAATTACCCCAATTAGGCCAGACACCTTCTTGCAGGCTTCTGCTGGTTCAGCTCAGGAATAGCATCTGTAGAGCTTCTCAGTGAGGAATCAGAATGGTTTGAGTCTGAAGAGGCCTTTAAAGATCTAGTACAAATCCTCTGCCCATGGGCAGGGAGACATCTTCCTTAGACCAGGTTGCCCAGAGCCCCATCCAACCTGACTTTGAACAGTCCCAGTGATGAGGGATCCACAACTTCTCTGGGCAACCTGTTCCAGTGTCTCAACACCCTTATTGTAAAAAAATTTCTTCCTTACGTCCAACCCAGATCTACCCTCTTTCAGTTTAAAACTGTTGCCCCTTATCCTGTCACTACAGACAGTTGCAAAAAGCCTCTCTCCATCTTTCTTATAAGGCCCATGTATGTATTGAAAGGCCACAGTAAAGTCTCCTAGAGTTTTCTCCTGTCTATCCTCAGAACCTATTCTGGGTATGCTTCACCTGAAAGCCTCCTAGGTCAGTCCATCTTTATTTGAGTGTTTTTTCCTCTTCCAAATTAGTTTTCATAGCAGGAGCTGGTTGCATGGCCCCCTTTAAGCACATTCATGGCAGTGCTTGGAGAGTTCTGCATTAAAAAAAATATTAAGCCTCAAGCCTGAGGTTTCCCTTCTTAGATATGCTCTTGAGCAGCTCACTATCTCTGCAGAGATTTCATGTTCCAGCATACAAGAACATGAAGATTAGTCTCCTAGTTTCTGCTTAAAGACAGCAGTAGTCTGGACTGGGTGGCTTTTCACGGCCATGGGAATGGCCTAGTCTGAAAGCAGCCATTGAGCAGAAGATGCATTTAGATACCCACAAACACCACCAAGCAGCTGTGTACTCCCTCCCTGCCTCCTCCCACTCCACTATCACCCTTGTTCTCCAGGAGAGAAAACTTCTCTGTTGAGTGTCTGGCAAAACACACAGCTTCAAGGAGCACATTAAATTGAAGGAACTAGATTCTTTTGAATTGAAGTCAGTTCGCATGCTGACTCTGCTAACAAGCTCCAGACAACATTGGATCAGCCAACAGACCCTCATCATAACACCCAATACCTGTAACACCTGAAGAAGCCTCACTTACATCCCCACCAGCTTCTACAAGGAGGCTCATGCCCAAAGCCTGCTTTTGGCCTCCTGGGTTCAAGTGGTTACACCCAACAGTTAAATAATGCTGGGCTCAGTTGCATCATAGCCCTGACACACAACTCTTGCCTCATAAATACCAGGTGCATTTTATTACATAGTAACACACATAATAGAAGAAAGAGGAGTCTTTAAAGGTCTGGATCTTTTGGAATTTCAAAGTAAAGCAAAACAAGGGATGATTAATGCCACACACGCACCCCCTTTTATCATATTCTTTACCAACTCCCTTCATATTGAAGTATCAGAAATATAATGTGGAAAATTGATGTTTTCCATTTTCTCTTGTCCTGTGAAACCAAGGACAGGAGGGAAGATTCATTTGCCCGGTTCACCATCTTTTGTACATCAGAACATCTTACCCAGCAATTAATGCCCAATCCAAATGGGGGGGAGGGGGGGGCAGGTAGAGGCAGAGTTTCCAAGATACTATTTAGCAACTTGACATAAACACGATAAAAAGGGGGGAGGGGGGAAACCCGCAATAGCTAGGCATACATAAATCCCAGGCTTCCTTCCCCATCACAAACAGCCATGGCTTCAGCGGTGCTGCCCCGCAGCCTCCTCTCATCACACCTCACCTCACCTGTGCAGCCCTGTCTCACCTCTCGGGCTCCCAAGGGAGAGCACCCTGATCCTACTGAAGCACTCACGTGTGAGCAGGGATATTTTAAAAGGCTCATTAAGTGCAATCTCCCCCC
>VXBL01007713.1:1173243-1261104 GCA_013400195.1 Aramus guarauna
TTTTTAGGTATTAATATTATCCTCATAATTCCCTTCTAGACTTTGAACCCATTTTGCTGCTAGAAGCCCTAGATACCAAGCCCTCGTCCGGGGGGTGCACCTGCCCACCCCTTGCCCTCCGGGACGCCGCCACCCTCTCGCCCCGCAGCCCCAAGGTGCTCTGGCCGTACCGGGGAAGCCCGTGGGAGTGCGATGGGAGCCCGCAGGTGCACCGCGGCTCCCGGCCCCCGCGGCTCCCGGATGCGAGCAGGACCGCGGGTGCGAGGGGAGAGCCCGGCCCGCTCCCGCGCAGCGGCGGAGCCGCAGCGGCGCCCCCTTCCCTCCCCGGCCACACTGGCGGAGGTAGGGCGAGGGGGACACGGTGCATTTGCCCGCCGCGGGGGAAGCCGGCGCTCCTGGGAACGCTCCTACCTGCCCGGGCTCTCTGCTGTAGGCGAAGGCGTAAACCTGCTCCGCACTGATGTTCACGGCGCCCCGGTAGACGCGGCCGAAGGCGCTGGGCGCGGGGCTGCCCCCGGGGCCGCCCGCCGCCGCCGCCCAGAGCAGGGCGCAGAGCAGAGCCCTGGGGGCCGGAGCCGCCCCCCCGGCCATGGACTCGTCGCTGCCGGCCTCACGCCGGCCGCCCGGTGCGGCACCCGGACTGTCTCTCGCCAGCAGGGCGAGCGCCGAGGCGCTTTATTTGCAATTTAAATAAATAGCTCAACGACACGCACAGGCGCCGGTGGAGGCAGCCCCGGACACCCCTGCCCCTCGACTGGGGGGCGCCAAGCAACTTTCCCCGGGGAAGGACCCACCGCCGGCCGGCCGGCGGGGAGGAGAGGGGAAAGGAGGCTGGCCGGCGGGCTGGCCGGCCCCGGGGAGGAGGGTCTCCTCCCTGTGCCCGGCCCCAAATTCTGAGCCGCCTTTGGCAGACGGTTGTCAGGGAGCTTTTCCCCTTGGGGACCTGTGCTGTGAGCTGAGGGGCATGCCGGCGTCGTCAGGCACGTGGGGACGGGGCCGCGGCAGCGGCATCCGCAGGGCTTCAACACCCCCGGGCCCACCACGCTCGAGCGCCGGCTTGCACCTGCAATGCATCTTGCATAGGGCCGTCCCCGACCTTTAGTTTTGGCTGCTCATAACTTCGGGATAAATGCCCTCGCCTTTTAGATCAGTCCAAAGGTGTAAAACGCTGCAGCAAAATGTAATTTCGTTAATTCAGTCATGGCTTGGTGCATCTTACAGGTTTTGAGTCATTCATGAAACCGCTACAAACAATACTGTGATACTCGTAATCTTTTCAGCAAGATGAGAGCAATCCTGTTGGGCTGTTAAAGGGCCAGGGGTCTCTCACAGCTTACCCCTCCTGTGTTCTTCTGTTGAAAACACATCTGGGAAATGCATCAAATCCCGTGGTGGAGGGATGCACTTTTAAGTCAGAGAAGATAGAGTGTTACTAGAAAGCAACCTGAAAGGTTTATCAGATTGAGGATGAGCTTGTAGGAGCCGCAGTTTTGTAAAGCCAGCCTTCAACAGTCTCCAACTGCGGTGACGCTGGCCATAGAAGCTTTCCAAGTTGTAGGTTTTGTTTTCAAGACAGAGATTTCCTGGGGGTCACTCATTGTCTTTGGAGGAAAAGTTGCAAAGCTCAGCAAAACGGCTCAGCGTGCATTATGCAGTCATTTTGATCTTTAGGCCTTTGAGTGATCTCTGCCAAGAGAAGAAAACAAAACAGTTGTCAGTGATTTCTGTGTTCGTCTTCGAGCAGGCTGCCATTCAAGTCACCCTGCCTTTTGTCAGAGTCCTAAGAAGTGGCATTAAGGGAAAAAAAAAACATTTGAGATCTGCTGGAAGATGGACACCTCAGTATGAAGAGTTTGCCTTTCAGCCTGAAGTGTCATCCTGTGCAGACCAGGAGACCTGCACAATGTCACCTCTGAGCTCTTGTCACCCTGTCTTGCCTCTTACCAGGGCATGGTGTGACCTGTCCTAGGGGACTTCAAGCAGTGGTGGCACTGGGAGACTTGTGGGTTCCCCTCCCTACACTGTAAAGCCCAGGGCTCCTGAACCCTACAACTCCCTTCTCACCCACTTCTCTCTGCAGACCCTCAGGTCCCTCTGGCCCTCCAGTCAGAGGAGACTGAGGAGCACATCTTCTCCCAGAGAGGAGAGGCTTCAGGCAACAGGAGAAGGTACAGCAAACCAAAGGCATGTCAGGGCCATGGATTTCTTAAAGTACTTGCCCTGAGTGGTGGTATGTTTTGGTATCCTACCCAAGACTACACATTTTTTCCTCATTTTGCATTTGAGAAGTCACGTTTTCTTTTCAAAGTGTAATACTTTGCGCTTGTCTTTATTAAATTTCATTTCACTGTCTTGAGGCTTTTTAAGCAATGTAGCAATGTTAAACTTTGTTCAAATCTTTGCCTTCAAAGGGCAGTACTGCCCAACTCAGCGTTACTTGCAGAAGTTTGAAGTCAAAGGTCAATTCTACCATTCAAGTCACTAATTAAAGTAATCAATCCTAGCAGACAGATCAAATGTCTTAATTTGATATACTTTCCTATTGACAGGAAAATATCCGCTGCTCCAGCTTGGGAATTGCTTTTCAATCACACACCCATCTCATGCTAATTCTACCTGAGCAAATGCCTTTAATGGTGCTGAAGGCAATGTCAAAAGCCCCACCGAAGTGTAAATTATGTTTCATCTATTCCTTTCAGCACCTACTAAGTCAGTTATCTTGGCAAACAATAAATTAGGTTACTTTGACATGATTTGTTCTGGACAAATGCACACTGCCTGTTTCTCATCACTTTATTGTTATTTAGTTGCTTGAACGCTGATTGCTGAACAGCTTGTTTCATTATCTTTCCAGACAACAAATGGAGGTTGGCTGATTTATAACTCTTCACTCAGCCCCTTTGATAAAGATGAGTAGCCTGGTTTGCCTTTTCACTTCCACCTGTATGTTGTTCTTGAATGGCAGCGTGTATTTTGGAAGAAGGAACTGGTCCCTGTAAGAGACAAAATGCTGATCTAGATAGACCATCGGTCAGTGAAAGTGGTCTGGTATTCTTGTATGTGCCACAGTACTCTGGCGTCACGGGACAGCAAGGGCCAGCTGCTCCCTAAGGGACAGGGAACTGAGTGCCGTAACACAGCCAGCAGAGCAGGGACATTGCTGGGCAGGGCCCCATCCCACAGGATCCGAGCAAGGAGGAGCAGGGCAGGCCTGGGGATGGCAGCTGGGGTCAACAGGGAGTCCAGATCACCAGACAAGTCCATGGCAATGGGATAGGTCTGATGTCCAGCCGGGAACAAAGGTCAGGTTCAGTGATGGCAATCGGGGACGGACACAGCCCTATGATCAGTGACAAGTGCACAACAATGAGGCAAGCCTGAGGCCTGGCCAGCAAGCTGTTTGACAGGTCCAGGTTGGTCCAGGCATGGCTGCCACACAGCTGCAGCTCAGGCAGGGCCAAGCTGAAATGCGGCTCCCATGGGAAGGGGGAGTCAGCCCTGGCTGAGATCTCACCGCATCCCTACCTCCAAGGTCAGGAGAGGGAAGGGGGGCAGCCCTCAGCTGTGCTATCTCTAGGCTGGCAGTGAGCCCAGGGTGCCAGACCTCCAGGAAAGGGGATGATGCTCTCAGGGCCCTTCCTGCTGGCTGGGTAGCAGGGATAGCACATACTTCCTAACATGGCCCGTTTTTCCAGTATAAGTAAAGCCCAGGGTTGTGAGTGTCTCAGGGCGAAGGAGAACTGTGCTGAACCAGAGGCTCACAAGCGTGTGGTTTTGGGTTGGTTTCTTTTTTTTTTTTTTTTTTTCTATAGCACAAAAATAGAAAATCTCATTGCTATTGGGGGAAAAAAACATGGTAAAGAAATGACATTTCTCCTGGTAACCAGTGCTGCAAAAACATCCAGGATAAAGATGTTAATTACAAAGGAATTCCCCAAATCATACTAGCTTGGAAGGGGAAAGAAAAAGAGTATAAATGTATAACAAACCAAATTGTTTGGAAAACTGATGGTTTTAAATCGCTGTTTGAATCCGTTGTCTCCATCTTATGTAAGCTCCACTGTGAGTTAATAGATGCTGTAGATGTTCAGCTGGCTTCTGCAGAGACAACACAATATTTTCAGACTCTGCTGTAAATGCAGTGTGAAGAACAAAAAGAACTGAAAGGTAGACAGGCTTTTAAGACATCTGACACAACCTGCTCCCCATTTTCTTACAGGTGGCTGAAGTGTTTGAGAACAGGCTGGTGGAATGAGAAGTGTCTCTGGCTTTTATTATATTTGCTTGTGTTTGACACTTAACATTTATATTTGATTGTAATTAATAATAGCAGAGAGGTTTAAGAGGTTTCAAAGTGGATGATGTATTGATCTAATTGTGCCTTTATCGCTTTCTTCTCTTTTCAATAGACCTTGTTCTTCAAGACAATTTAAAGCCATATTAGGAGAGAATTCTAGATATGCCCTTAATTTATGCCTTTGGGTTCCAAAATTTCAAACAAACAGAGAACACTCAAATCCAGTGCATTGCCTTGCACATATGCCTAGGATCAAGGATTTTTTTTATCACAGGCTGGACTCTGATGTTCAGTTTCAGGTTGCGTGTGGTATCTATGTTTAGTGCCTAGATGGAAACTGAAGTTCAGGTGTAACCTCCAGTACAAAAAAAAGACTTAGACACATTTGCAGCACTTCAGCAGAGGCAATTGCTGATAGTATTTCTCTGACACTTTTCTTCTCCTAATTTCAATCTTTTCTTTTTGTATCACACGCAATGCAATTCCTTCCCTCAGCACATTAACCGTTGCCATCTGCACCTTCCATGAAATCTTTTTACAGCGGTGTTGGTAAAGCCAGAATTAGATTGATGAGGACCTTAAGTACCAGGAAATCTTGGTGAGAGGGAATTTTTCTCCTTAAGCAAGGAAGGGATTTTGAATGAAAGGCTGATAAACGCTGCGTCTTCGCTTCACCTCTAACAGACAAAATATTAAGCTCACACTGTAATACAAAATGTTAACTTCAGAGTCATTTACATCTTGTCTCCACTTGTGTGACAGGGAAATGGAGGATCTGTGGCATATTCGTGGGGCAAGTCTATAAGAAATGTATTGCACTCGTGTGTAAGCTAAACGACTCCCTGAAGAAGAGCCAGTTGCTTTGTGGAAGCTGGAAATTCCTTGTGGGTAGGGAGGTACACCCTTCCTCAGTGGCACAGCTAGCGAGAGCTGGTTGTTAAAGCACAGTCAAGGGCCACTCTTCAATTTGATGTCACCTTAATTGAGTAATTTGTGTGACATTCTGCTCTTAATCACCCATAACAGGATCGGAAATACATTAGCACATGGGGAAATTTCCAAGGTTTCCTCAGAGGAACGTCGAGAGATGGCTTGGGAGCATATTTGCAGCGAGATGGGCTACTGAAGAAACAAGTGAGTGGAAAAATTAAGGTGAGAGGTGGAAGACATGAAGGAGTGACATTGCTAAGAGCAGCTCATGCGGATTTTCCCTGTGGAGGACACAAAACCCCCTTCGCTCAAAGCCGGAGCTCCTAAGGTGCTGCCATACCTCGGGACGGTATGCACCCCTCAGGTGTCGCCCGGGGGCGGGCAGGGGCAGAAGTGGCTTCCTCACAGAAAACCCGAGAGGAGAGGGAGCCGCAGGCACCGGCCACACCTACCCCCGTACGTTATCTTGCGGCGGGAACATGGCGTGAGGTAAGGGTCAACGAGGATGGGTGTGGGTGTGTGTTAACAGGGCGGGGGCACCGCGATTCACGTTCGGAGGCGCTGAGGAAGGGCAGCGGGTCGGGGAGAGCTGTTGCCGCCTTCCTCCTTTCAGGGCGGGGAGAAAAGCGGGGGGGAGNCTGAGGCCTTTTGCCGGCGAGGGAAGCAAGGGCCGGGGAGCCTCTGCCCACGGACGTGCTGGCTGCGGGGGGGGGGGGCCTCTAGAGGTCACCGGCCACCGTGGGGGCTCACTTTAGGAGATACTGAGTGTGGGTTTGGGTGGGGAGGGGATACCGTGACGGGGAGTTGCGTGTGCGTGGCGTGGACGTGACCCCTTTTGCTTCCTTGGTGCTGCTTGAGGTTAGGCCTCCCAGCTGGCAGCCCGCTCTTCAGGCCGAAAAGCATGCGCGGTCTGGATAGGGGTATTTTTACTGTTTGCCTACCTCTCTGAGGGTGGAATGCTTTATAATGCCATCAAAATGTACCACTGTAAAGTTTTACGCTAGTTCTATTGTTATTTTGAGTTTTGTGGGTTTTGTTTTTTTTTAAATTAAACTTGAAAAAAATCCACTTTGTCCTTAGTTCTGGCTTTTGATGTGTTCTCTGGTTCCTGTTTGCAGAGTACTGTCCATGATTTGACAGTCCACCGTGCGACTCCTGAGGACATAGTAAGTTTAATATCGATCACTGTTCCTTCTCTGTAGCCAGGAGATTTAGCTGGTTATTTTGCATCGGTGTTTATGATAATTTTTTAAGCTTCTGAAAATACTGGCTCTTTAGTGTTAGTTCTTTGTTTATGATATCATGCATCCCCTGCTCTGGCAGTTGGTGTTTTACAGTTTTCTATTTCTATTAGGAAGCAGTAGCCATAGTTTTTATTTCAATAAAGTGTATACCATCATAAAACCATAAAAACATAAATACATAAAAACTCAGTGGAGTAGTTGAAGTTAAGTCTCATCTCTGCTGGAGGGGCTGAATGATATGCTTTATGTTAAGAATCTCTCTAATTCTGAGGATACTCAATTTTCATTTAAACAATACCATTTCTTCATGCTGAACAACCTGTTCATTACAAAATATGTGAATTCTATGTAATTTTCCTTGGTAGCACTGATTACCAGGATTGAATAGGCAGTATAAACTATTGTTGCTTATAAATTTGGACAGGTTAGTCAGGACAGATGGGCACAAGAGCAGAGAGGGACTTGTTTCTATAAATGGTTGTCTTGATAGCTTCCAGACACTTGAGGAAGCACCTCACATGTTTAATTTGTATTTAAACTAAATAATATATGTAATGCATATAAATATTTGTATTTAAGTTGAATAATATATGTAATTTGTAGAAGAAGAGAGAGAATATCTCTGGTGACTGACAGTGTTAAATCAGGAAAATGCATTACATCTTTTTATGCATATTATAGGTTGTAGTGTTTGGGTTTTTTCCTCCCTTTATAGCTGAGAAAACTCTTACTGAGTCAGTGGCATAAGGCAGATGGAAACTGTGAGACTTTCCCCATTCACCTTTGGAACCACTTTAAATTTGTCTGGTCTTGATGGCATTTTACATTTTTGGATGTTTGTGAGGCTGTCATTGGTACTACCATGAAGTTAACATAAATAGTGTTCAGCACATGAATGATAAAATCAAGAAGAGCTTGTTAGCATTACCCTGCAAATTTTGCTTTAGATTGTCCCTTGATTTTGAAGTAATTTCTTTCATGTTTATGTAGCTGCGTCGCCACGAAATACACAAATCAAAAAACAAAGTACTTGCACATCTGGAATTGCAAGAGAAAGCACTGAAAAGAAAATGGAAGAAGCAAAAACAACTGGCTGCTGATTCCTCAGAGAAAAGGAAATTGACTCTGATGCGTGAGGTGAGAGCTAAATCTGCACTTTCAGCCTGCTGCAGATGATTTGCAGCAGTCATGGAAAACTACTCTTGCACATAGATCAGTCTTTGCTGCTCTTGTTGGATAATTGACTTTGTATATGTGTACGCTCTCCCTCTTCTACGTGCTGCGTGCATGCAATGATTGGAATAGGCGAACATGTTAACTGACAAACACAGTTTTGCATTCAATCCTTGTTGCCTGGCTATGCCCTCTGCAATTCTGCAGGCCTGTTTGCATCTGTTTGCAGAGTTAAACTGTGTGTTGTGAAAAGGATGTATGTTCTTTGTGTTCTTAATGCTATCTTGCCTTCTCTTCCTCCTATCTAGTATTTTTCTTTGATGGAAACATGAACATTTCTATTTCTGGGAGGGATATCCTTATCTGTCATTGCTTATTTAAACAGAGAAAATGCAGAGTCATAAGGGGAGAAAGGGTGAGGCAAGAAATTGGTGAGGAAGAGCTTGTCTGGAAGGAAAATTTTCAACAAGTTAGAGGAGCTATGGCTGCGATCAGACAAGCTTGTCATCTGGGAATCAAAATGCTTGTCCTCTAGGCATTCTGAAGCACTCTGACTGAAAATATTAATATTGTTTAACTTGCTTTTGAATTTAGAACTGTAGCAGGAAACCTAAACTTAGCTAACAGAGACAGTAGCTTTTACTGACTGAAAAGGGATTTCAGTAATTATCCTTTTGTTTCACATGGCAGGTGACTCCTTGCTGTATGTTATGAAAACTAATCTCAAAACATACTTACTAGCTTTCAGACTTCATTGGCACTTGGGCCAACTGAGCATTGTTCTTGTTGGTGAAGAATGATGATGAACAATGTTCACCTAGCAGTTAATACAAACGTGATTTAGTCATCCTGTAAATATGCAATGGGTTAGTCATCACAGACTTCTTCTGTCTTTCATCTTTTGTAAATTTTGTAAGTCTCTCTGTGAACTCTGAGAAGATTCAAGCATAGACAGAAACAAGTGAAAGTACATAGAATTAAAGGTCATCTTCTAGTTTCCTATTTGACATCTGTTTCTCAGCAATCACAGTAGAATTTTTGTTAAGGATATTGTGCTAATCAAGCCTCAAATTTTAATTTTGACCTTTGTTATTTTCACGCTTTTCAGCCATGTGTAAAAAGCTATGGGCTTTTATACAAATTTCTCTCGTGTAATAGCAGGCTAGTTTCAGTCAGACTTCTACCCAGAAGTAAATTATGTATCACAAAGGTAGATTAGACCACTCACTCTAAGATTTGTCTGGACTATCTATTATGCGACTTTGTTATTTCACAGGTGTGAAACTCAGGGTTAGGAAATAGTCTTCTGAATTTGTTGCCATTTCTAATGACAAGGCACAAATTTAAAATTCTTCGAGTGGTTTTCCCCTTCATATTTTAAGAGATTACTTTATTCAACATACCCTTTGTCTACTTCTGAATCAGAGAAAAGATGCTTCCAGATAGGAATACAAAAGATGATGATGCCAGGCAAAATGAAACCTATTGGGCTGTTGCTGTTTGAAACACTGGCGTCTTCTTGTGTGTAGAGAAAAAAAAATAGATGGAGGGGAGTCACCATTTTTCCCTACCCCTAACTTAAATCTTGTTGATGGATGGGTCCTGTTGTTCAGAGTAACTGGGGAAACTCTTCATTCTGTGTCTCCCAGTAGAGCACAACCACTACGGATTGTCTCCTTGTCTGTTATCTTGGTGATCTTTTTTTCCTTATTTACTGCTGTGAGTGTAGCTTCCTAAACCCCGTGAATCAACTGCAAAAGACTCAGAGACAAAAGCTAGGAAGATGCTGCTAGTAGTGTGGGGTTTTTTGATGGAAAAGAGAGTAAAAATTATAAAATGGGTGAGTAAAACTTAATCTTTTGGGGATTTATCTGCCTAAAAATCTGAATGAAAAAATAATACAAGTTCGTCTCTGCACTGTGGATTGTGAATATGCAGGTACTGCACTGATTGGTCCTCTGACAACTTATTTTTAAAATAACGTTAGTGTATTGCACTGAAGGGTAGGTGGTGAGTGGGTTGTCATAGAGGGAAGTTTTTAGGATTAGTCCCGTTTAATTATCTTTAGTAAGCGTCTGAAACAGGAGGGAACATAAATTTTAATGAAATTCATAGGTGATACTAAACTGGGACAAGGTAGAGCACTCTGAATTTGTTGAGGGCATGTAAATGGACCTAGGAGTGGTTAGAAGCTGATATCACTTTGTTTTCTGCTGATGACAAGCAAACGTGAGCTAATCTACCTTGGGAGCAATGCTCTAAAAATGTTCATAACAAGTTCAGCAGGAGGGCGAAGCTTAGAAACCTGCTGATGCTGAAGGGGAGAATGAAAACAAATTAATCAGGATATTTTTTGTCTGATTAAACACGTCATCTTAGTTTTAATTGCCTTCGGCAAAGCAATCATATTTTGGAACAGTTTTTTTTTTTCTTCTTCTGCAGATCTGGCATGATGTCATCTAAAAACCTGCATTGTTTTGACATCAGATGGCTAAAATACAAAGACTAGATTTAGTTACTATCAAGTATAAAAACTGAATAGTGATTTGGAAGAGTGGATATGTGACATGATTGAGATGAATATTCACTGATTTGCTTAATTGGTTATGAGGAGATATATTGCAGTGTAATTCAGGCTCAAAAGACTAGACAGACATGGAAACTAGGTGTATGGAGAAACTTCTTGATGTAACAAAGCATAGTAAAATGAAGGGGAAAACCCAGGTGAAATGCTAATGCCTAGAATTTTTGAATGAGGCTGAATGTAAACCAGCAAACTTATCAATGGGCACAGAAACTAAGTCAGTGGATGTAATAGTATATAGAGCTTTGAAACCATTGCAAACCAGTCCCTCTTATGATTCATGGGAGAGCAGAAATGGTCCCTTGGTTCTTAGATTTTGTGTAGGAGGGCATATGTGAGCCTGTCTCTTCTGTGGGATCTTCTAAAGTACTTGCAATCTCTCTGGCTAAATTTGATTAACCACGATGAAGTGGAATTCACTTACGTATCTGGTCTCCTCTCAGGTGTTGTTCTTAAACTACCTTCTTCCCAAATTGTGGGATATAATTTTACTAGTTTGCCATTTCCAGCTTTGTGAATGAAACCACAAGTCAGTGAGGAGTTTTGAATTGCATTCTACCCACAAAGCCATGTCCCCGTTCAGCTCTGTTAGGCTCACAGTAGCTTTGAATGCCTCTTGCTTTGCACTCAGACCTTCCTCCTTAGGAGTCAACTGTCATGGTGCCAGTGATGGACTTGAAATACTGGGGAGAAGAGACCTTGAATACAGAAGCTGTGCCTTGTGAGAAATGTGTGGAGATTACCAAAACATCTTCTGACGCCAGATGTAGTTTGCTGTGTTTATGTCTGTTGAAACTTTTATGGCAGTAGGTGGCTTAATTTTTAGGCAGCGTTTTCAGTAGTCAAGGCTGAATGAAACAAGTCAACCTGAATTGGTTTGCATCTAATCAAACAGTGCAGGTTTTGAGTGTCTGTCAGATGTAGATAAGTGTTCTTCAACTCGACAGCATTGAGATCAAATTATTTGAGGATGCATGCTGATTTTTTTTTTTTTAATTGCTAGATACATGTCTTCGTTTTAATGAGTGTGTTATAAGCACCCAACTTCTTGTTTGTGTCAGGCTGAGCGGAGAAGGGAGTGAGAGGATTGGCTCTAAAGAGAAAGAGTCAGTGCTGATGGGGGCCCCAGAAGTAATAACTGTCTAATTTTTCAGAAAAACAAGGTGAATTCTTGTCACTCAGAATGAAGTATGTTTTTCTGATCTATCTTAATTAGGATTTAATTGCACAGTATCAACTTGGCAAACATTGTCTTGCTAACTGTTTAGAAGAACAGTATAAAAAAAACAAAGGAAAAATTGGTCTACTCAGTATGAAGTATTTCCTTATACACTATACTTTCAGATTCTGTCTGATCAGTACCATTTGCAAGATGTATTGGAACGATCTGATCAGGTTATGGCTGTGGCAAAAGACTTGTTTGGGGATGCTCCTCGCACACGAACAGGTAGACCATCTCATTTATGTGTGGTAATGCATTCAGGATTATCTCCTTGCTTTTCATAAGTAGTCTTGCTTTGCAAAGTATTCTTTTAAACTGTTTTTATCTTGTCATCTAGTGTACTATGATTGATCCTGTTCATGTTGGATGAAACACAGATGAGGATAACACCTCCGCTGGCAGGGTAGAGCCACCCATGGCTGGTTATTCTACCATATTGGTCCATTGTGGAATTTCTGATCACTTACTGTGAAACACCTCACTCTCACCATTTCCACAGCCATGCTACTGGCCTATATAGAGCACCAGTAGCCACTTCAGTAGCTCTGATTCTCGTTGCTACATGGGTTGACTGATTGCTCTTGAGTATTGTTGAAGATTTATCAGCAGTTCATGAATGAGGCTTTTCCTTTTCTTATCCTGGTTTGTGGGTCCTTACGTTGTTGAAAGTCAGGATTGGCTTTGCACGTGAAATCTTAAGCTTAGATTCTTTTCTTTGTAGGCTGCCATTCTTTTTTGCTTATAATGACTGTTTCATCCTACATTCTGCTTCTACACAAGTGTATTTACACAAGTGAGAAGGACAAAAGCCTGGTACATGGCAAAATGTATTAAGATAACTCTATGGTTGGCCTTTGGCAGTTGTTAAAAGCAATGTACACCCCTTGTACTGACCCTTTTTGTGCAAAGTATGGGAACTTGCTTTTTGGTACAAAGTTCTGCAACATAATATAGACCAAATCCTCTGTGTTCTTCACTCTCTTGTCCAATTCCTCTAGGTTTCCCTAATGTAACAATGGCTCCTAACTGTGACCTAGAATCATCTCAAGGACCCATTGTACAAAAATGTGATCCTCCCACTCAGCTTTCCATCCTTAGTGAATCTGTCATGGATTCCCAGGTAACATATGTTCTGTTCCATGCATGTCCTCTGGCTTTTTCATAGGCACAAAATAAGAATATTTAAAGGTAGAGTTCCCAAGCAGACCTAAACCTGTCTTTTGTGTATTGTATGCTGTGTTGATAACATATGTAGAAAATGGTGTTAAATGGAGTGGAATTTGTTTTGTGAGACTCTGGAAATCATGATTTTTTGATTTCTTAACCTTTGAATATGAGAAACAAACATCTTAATGTCTCCTAGAAGGTCTCTCATATTAGCATGCTCTCCCTTTCAAATTCTGGAATCATCAGCAAGAGAATGAAGTAGTTACAGACTAAGAAAACAACTCTTGTGTCACTTAACTAATGGCTAGGTATCGAAATATTCCTCTGATTTTATAACTGTGTTTGCATATATGGGGACACAGCCAGTTGGGCTCCAATTTATTTCTGATAACACACATGTAGATGTACCCTAGTTAGCTTCACAGCCTTGATTAGTCCTACAAGTTTAACTTTTAATACTTCACATTATTTCACAATTATTTAAATTTGTTTTAAAAGTTTAAAAATTGTTTAAATTTGTTTAAAATTTCATATGGATTGCCTTTGTGTTCTGTTTTCTTTTCATAACATGACTTGTACCAGGAATGCTCACTGTGGTTTGAAAACAGGCATGTGATGCTCCCAGAAAGCAGCTCACTGATGAAGACCAAAAGGGTTGTGGGAGTGAAAGTGATGATGTCATATTCTCATGGTTCTCTAATCCTGTTTCCTACCGTCTTGCACAAATATCTGCAATTTGAGTTGCAGAACTGCTCTGTCATGTATTTTGATGTGGTAGTTGTTTTTTTGCATTTTTTTGGTATGAGGAATTAACTCTAGCATCTTTGTAAGCTGTATCACTGGATGCGTGCTGCAGAACAGGCTTACATTTTTAAAAGAAATGTGTACTAATAGTTGTCTGCTGAGCTTCTGCAAGATTTTCTTTTCCTTATGTGCCTACAAAAAATGTAGTTAAAGGCTATCTGGTGAAGCTTACCCAGAAGCCCAGAAACCTGATAGCTTGAGGAACCCTAATTCCAAATTTGATTGCTTAAGTTTTGCTATGAATGTAGTAGGTAGGATTGTATTTTCTTGTGGTTGATTTTTACACATAGAATGTAAATGTCATTTTGTACATCTCATTGCAAGGCTGTTTAGCTTTTAATGTCAAATGGCTGAAATTTTAGAAATGCTATAATTTAGGTTGCTTTTCCCATCTCCTGCCTGCTATATCTCTGTATTTGTTTTGGTACAGTCTTTAAAGCTTTTTTTAATCCTACAGTGTGTGTGGTCTTTGTTATTTAATATGAATCATCCAAGTAAAATACTGGATATTGTATTAATCACTTGCTGTGTTATTTTCAGAGACAATTGTCAGTATCAGTATTTCTTAGGTACTAAAGTCCCCAAAACTCTTCCCACAGAAATGTGTGGCTTGCTTTCTTTTTTTTTTTTAAATTTGGTTTGGAGGTAGAGACCAAAACAAATGTTTTTGTTTCTTTCTTTAAACAATTTCAGAAAATTGATCTTTAACTTCTTCTTAAAGACAAATTGAAATTGCTCTTAAGTCCCTTCTGTTTTCTTTGTTGTCTCCTAAAAAGGCTCTTAATGAAGTGGAAGAAGAAGTATTATCAATGTATCAATCAGAAGATGGACACCGTGACTCTCTGAATTTCAAATCCAGCATCAATTCTGGCAGGTCAGTACAAATACATCCATTCAGGTTTCCACCTTCTTAACACTGGAAGTAGACGGAGTTAAAAGGGTATTGTATGGGTGTAGTTACGTTACTTTTTCTGTTTCCCCACTCCTCCTTTCCTGACTTCAGAATTCTAGGGTAACCTCTTGTTGTAACATTCAGACTGGGAATGAATGTGAGCAGGGAACTCACCTAGGCAGTTACAGATATTTTAAAAAGCTCTTTCTAGACTGTACAGGTAATCTAGAATCATGCTATTATCCTATTACAATTCACTGGTATGCTTGTTTTTGACTGTAGGCTACTTCGGTTATTGAGAGAAGAAAATTCCTTGGTGAATTCTCAGCTGTGGGCTGAAAAGGATATGAAAAAAACTGCCTTATCACAGGAATTGCATGTGCCCTTGACTCCAACAACTGTTTCTCCATCATTGGATCAGTCAGGTTGGATTTGCCAAATCACAGCCTCTCAAGGGTTGTTAGGCTGTTCGCTGGATCCTCTCTGGAATTCCTTTTCTGGGTGGGGGTGAGAGAGAGCAAGAGACGTGCTAATTTGGCACAGATGAATTCCCAGTCTAAAAAGCCAGCTTTTCTAATGAAATTACTTTATAACATATTACTATTAAGAACATACCTGAAATATTTCATGTGTGTATTTTTTGTTTTGTGTTTAAATCAGCCCTCAATGATACCAGTGTAGTCAAAAGAATCCATTCAAGACTTCAGAATGAAGATGAAGAGGAGACCGTAGACTCCGCTTACACTGTGAGACAAGTGCTGAACCCAAACTCAAGGAAACAAAAGCAAATTGCAGCAAAAAGTTTAGTACTCTTAAAAATAACATGCCTCCCTTTGACCAAGGTCCTTAATATCATATGCAAATGTGGGTTGGAAGGGATCTTTGGAAGTCATTGCAGGGTTAACTCCAGAGTTTGACTGGGGGGGGCCTTGTCCAGCCGAGTCTTGAGCATCTCTAATGATGGACATTCCACAGCCCCTTGGGTAGTGTATTCCTCTGTAGTCTGCGCGTTCATTGGTGAAGCAAAGTCCTTAGCAATGTGGGAACCATGAATAAGGCTCTTTGATGCTAGCTGTTACCTTGCTAGCTGTGGAGTCCTCTCCTGTGAAGGGCTTTTCTATTTCTCATATAGATAATTCTGTTCTGTGCTGCACAGAATTATGATGTATTTCAGTCCCCATATTCTACATGCGTTTTTATGGGGGGACTGACATCAGATACAACCTGTAACATGAAAGGATTGTTGTAAAAGAGTTGCTCACTAAATATGAGACCTGAAATCAGCTGATATTTTTCACTGGCTGTTCACTGGCAAACTGTTTCCATGTTTTTAACTGAGAAAGAGGAAAGTATAAACAGGTAGCTAAGATAAAAGCACCAAACAATCATACTTGAGAGGTACTAACATGGTGGCAGAAAATGTGTTTTTTGATGATCTGAAAATCACTGGCATGATTAGGGACAGTTTTTGATAGTCCATTTCAGCTCAGGGCAAGAGAAGGCCTCTCTTTTGATTTATTTCAATAAAAAATGTATTTTCATTGGTACTGCACAGCTTTCTAAACAAGTTGAAATTCCAATGACACTTTTTTTTTTTTCCCCCTCAGTGAAAAGAAAACAAACTGCACAGAACTTTGCAAGGCAAAGGAGGGATGATTCTCCAGCTAATTCAATCCCCATTGACCTTCGGAGAGACAACAAATATAGCCTAGATGTTCTCAACCGCATGATATATGAAGTGGAGCATGAATTGGAGGAATATGAGCGATGTACAGGTCGTGAGGTTCAAAAGACTGAAAGAAGTGAAGGTCTCTCTGGGTTTACCTTGTCACTGGTGAATGCTCTCTGTCGTTTGATGCGCTACCTCAAAGAGGTGAGAAGACTTTGAATTGCTTCTGTAGAGAGAATGAAAAATGATATAAAGCTACTTTACAGATGTGAACTTTGATCTTTCCTGGCTTCCAATCAGTTTACTCTGAAGTACAATTATCATTGCTTATTATTTGGATTGGATGCAATCAGGAGTTAAAGTTTTTAGTTTGCTACAAACAGGTATCCCTAATGAAAAGGGAGGAGTTGACTGCAATGAAAGTCTTTCAGTGACTATTAGCAGAAAATACCAATTGAAATAGTTTAAATTTTTTATTTAAATATGTTCAGAGTTGTAGCAGTGTATTAACTACAGCCTTGTTTACAAATTAATTTTCTTCCTTTGCCTCCTAAAGGCACTACAGCAGTGGACCCAAATCCCAAATTTTCTTTGAGGCATTCCTTAGCTCTGTTTTTCTATCCATAGCAGCAACTTCACCTTAAGCAAGAATGACCTGAAGTGCTCACTATAGCAGTGCGCAGCTGGGGATCAATGGAATTCCATAAAGAAGACTACCTGTAAGCCATGTAGAAGTCCTTTTTGGAAAAAAGAAAGAGTGGGTTTTATTTCATCTCTAACCCAGAGCTACTCAGGATGCACTAGTGGCTCATTCATTGAGTTTATGTGAAATTTTAAACCAGATTATGGCAGCTCCTGCACTCTTAATAGGTGCAGCAGAATATATTATCTAAATCCCAATGCTCTATTTCATGGCAAAGGCAATAGATTCCTAACGAATGTGGAACTGTCGTATTTTGGTTCTTTTTCAGAGGGTATAATAATTGAGGGGAAAAACCCCCAAACACCTTATTTTAAAATATGAATTCTTTTTTTTCATTCTGGATGTCTAACTATTCCTTGTACTACCCTGTATTTAATCTGTATGGAAGAATTTACTTTGAATAAGACCTGCATGCAGAAGCACATGTTAAATAATCAATTCAAGAGTGAAAAGCCGCTACCATCAGAAGATGGATCTTGGCTGAGAAGATCTTACGTTTTAAAAGTTAAGAATGTTTGTTCTCTGTTAAAATTGTAATACCAAAGCAAGGTATTAGATTTGGTTATTTTGCAATTATGGGGAAGGATCTTCTGGACTTACAACAGAATGTTTTCCACTTATTAGGAAAACATCAATTTAATACCATCCAATTCATATTATAATTGCAGTTATAACCCTATCTAGATTGTCTTTAATTTGTGTTCCACAGAAATGAGTTATTCTTGACCCCCAGACTTCCTCCAAAACTAATCCACGTTTTCTTTGTCATATTTTTTCTTAGTTGCTATTTTCTCTTTATGAATGTAACACGCAGTGTATCTTAAGAGCTTTTACCCTGTGCAGACAGAAGGCCAAGGAGTCTAAGTGTTTAATGAGACTATTTATTTTGAAAGATGTATACTGGCTCTTGTATTCCCAAGTTTTACTGAGCACCTCTGTGATGTGGTTTCTACTTTAATACCTGTGCTATCGTTCCTTCCTTCTCGGACTTGATTGTTGCTTGCAGAGTTGTCTACAGCTTTTTTAGATTTACTATCTAAATTCATGAGTAGAAATATACAAAAGTTGCTTAAGCTACAAAGTATACTTACTCATATTGAGAGTTGATTGAGATAGTGTGCATCCATAATCTTCTCTGACTTTTCCCCTTTTCGAGGAACTTTAATTACCATTAGAATTTGAGAATTCGCTGGGAAGAAGCACAGCTTGTCTGAGTATTTCCTAAAACCTGGTCCCTGTGATGCTATGAATAAATCAAGTGCTCCTGTGCACCATATGTCTTGCCTAGCCAGGAGAGTTACCAAAGTTCCAATGCCTGAACTATAGCTGGCAATGCATTTCAAGAAAGTGACTTTGCAGCAGATATTTAAAAAGCCCCTGATTTCAGGTAAACAACCAGTCTTCAAGAGTTTCTGAAGCTTCTAGAAAGATTTCCTTCCTCTTTTGGGGAGAAAAAAATATTTTCCAGCTTTGCTGCAGAAAAGCTGATGGTAGAAGAATTACGATCAAGGATGTTGCTTAATTTATTCTCAAAATTATATATAAGAAGTAGGAAGAGAAACTTGAATTACTGAATCTTTCATGAAAGTTGTATTAATACAAGTGATCAAAAAATTAACTCCTACAAGAGGAAGCTAGTGAATATAGAAGAGGCTAGAGAGAAGGGGAAAAAGAAACTTCGGAAATGTTTGCTAAGCTATACAAAATTCTTAAAGGGAAGTGGATGAACCTGACTTGGTTCCTAAATTAATTTCTATGTAATCTGCCAAACATTAGAATTTTTTTCCCCCCATTCTACTAAGAATGCTATTTCTTTGCCAGACTCACAGGGTAAAAAGTTAAGAGTACACGCTTACTACATTAATCTTTGTTGCTATGTTCTCTATCTCTGCTTCTGCATATTCTGATGCAGTGTTAAAACAAAGCTTATGAGATTAGAGGTACACCTGGCAATGGGCTGAAATGAAGATACTTCTTTCAGGGTATACCAACCCAAATCTACCCAGTGGTAGGAATGGATGTGTACAGCCATTAACCTTGACGCTCTCCCCATGCATAAATGTAAGACATGTAGCTGCTTGGAAGCTTTTCCTCCAAGGCTAGGTTAACGCTATGTAGGATGCTCATCCAGATGGCCTAGAGTATCAATAGGCTTCATCACTGGTACCAGGGTTAACGTTCTTATTTTGTCCTGTCTTTGGTTCATAAAAAGATAGGGCTGTCTATGTTTTTAACATTTTCTTTGCCAGTCTGCTTCATTTGGATCAATACAGACAGAAGAGTTTTTCTCTCTAGGTGGAAGAGAACCAGAAAATGGATGACTTTATCCCTGACATGCTTAAAGGAGGTATATCTGCCTGTCTTTGTGTCTAGTGGCAGTATCTGTGTTTTTTTCTTAAAATTATTTGTTTATTTATTCATTCATTCATTCATTCACTTTATGCTGCAGAGCTGTTGTGTTTTAATACTTCTTCCTTGGTGGTTTTTTCACTTCTGGTCCCAATGCCAGCAGAAAATAATCTATGCTATGTTATGGGCAGCTCATGCTCTAATTTTGTCTGTGCAGCAGAAAAGAGTACCCCAATTGCTTTTCAGGATCTCTTGTGTTTTGGAGATAGGATGTATTTTTCTTATTCAGGGATTCCTTTGAGTAAATGCAGGCAAACATCTGGGAAAGGGCTCCATCTGCTAATTCTGATGTGTTTATATGACTTTGTAGCCTGTGTTCTTTTAGCTACAATGGTCCAAAAAGTGGCAGTTGTGTGTTCCATTTATCCATTAGAGGTGGAAGGGACCCTTTAGTGTCTTGTAGAGGAAGCCTGGCTACTGCAGTGATCTATCTTAAAATAATAGATTGATAATATCTTTTGAGAGCAGGAGGTTCTTTACAGCAAGGTTTTTTTGCCTTGTGCTCAAGTAGATTACTTAACAAACAAACCTTTTTGTCATCTTAAATAAATGAAACCCTCTATAACTCTTTCTCTCTCTGAGGGAAAACATTAGAAAGTAACTATTTCTCCTTTATTTGGTCAAATTTGTCTTCATTAATGAATTAAGGAAACTAAAGAATAAGCACACATACCACAGGATACTGACAAGCATCAGCACACCTGAAGATTCAGTGACTTACAAAACAGTATCCATGCAGAGAGACAATGCTTGAAACTACAGCCTGTAAGTTGTAAAAGCAGAAGAGCAGGGATGTATAGAATTCCCTACAGTGTTCTGTAGTAACGAAGAAGGAACAGTAAGCTCTCTGACAGTTCTTAAGTTCTGAAAATTGGATTTTCTTGTGAAAGTAATGAAGTCAATTTAGCAAAAGGGGGAAGAGCTGTTACAGTATGATGTGATATGGACCCGTCCCTGTTTCCAAATATGAATCTGTATTGGTGATAGTGAGTTTTTAACTTTTTCTCCCTCATTAGAGTGAAATGCAACTGCGTGAGAAAGAGATGATGAGACAGCAGCATGAGGAGATGTTGAATGAACACAGAGAACTGATTGATGCTCTGACTGCAGAAATACTTCTAGTGAGGGAAGAAAACAGTACTATACAGGTACTGTATACATCCCCCTCAGGATGACTCGCTAGCATACTGAGTTGTGTTGCAAATGTGTGCTGAGATGCATTGTTGTGTTCAGGAGATTTTAACAATAAACAGGAAGAAAATGATAAAATTGAATGAGGAGTCTGAGAATGATAATAGCAGGCATGGATTAGGGGGAAGAAATGTTTGGAAAATCAACATTTTATCTTCTTGCATGATATTTAACTTTAAAGCCTGAGAAGATGCTAGTTCTATTATACTGAGCTTTACTTTATCAATCTAAAGGTTTAAGCATCTGCCTCTACACTTCTGTACTGTTAACACTACTGGAGCAACAGAGTAGACTAGATATAATACTACATTTTTCTTTTTTTTTAAGTTTGCAGTGTAGATTTGTTCAATGGTTACGTTTGGGAATGAAGCAATAAAGCTGCATTGGAGAGGAAGTGGGGTGATGAGTTAGGAAAACGGAAAAACAAAGAATTTCTTTGAGGCAGGAAAGAAAACAAATAAACATGGAAACACAAGTATTTAATACCTCACTGAAATCCCACAAATTCATGCAGTAATATTAAGAGACCAAATTTCTTCTTAGCTGCCTGTGATATAATGTAATTCCGGTTGCTAGCATACAGATTTCTGTATCTCTTCTGTTTTTCTTTCATCCTTTAGAAGAAGCTTCAGCAATACATGATGGTAACAGATGAACAGCTGATCTCTCTCACAGAAGCGTTTAAAAGCCTCCTGTTGGTAGAACCTAGAAGAGAACAAAGTCCAAACCATTCTGGAATTGCAAGCAAAGGTCCAGTGAATGGCCAAGGTGTGTGCACTCGTGTGAAGGATGAAATGGGAGTTGTGGCTAGTTTACCCCTGTAGTGGAAAAATTGGTATTTAATAGATGTCTACTTGGATAAATAGCTTTTGCATGAGTGTGAATCTCACTTCTGGAAATTCATATGCCATGGGTTCTGCTGTGAGCCCAAGCAGTTTGCTACAGATTATTTTTTAACAATATTATAGGTTGTATTCCATCTCCACTGGCATCCTTCTGTCTAGAGCAGGACTTCAGGATTAATCTTTTAGGCAAGTCCTGGGCTTAAGCTTTAAGTGATATGTAATATATTATATTTTTTTAAAAAAGGCAGGGGGAGGGGAGTAGCCTTCCCCCATTAAAAGAGGGCTTACAAAGTCAGGTTAATTCTGAGGGTCCCCAACAAAATCCCAGCTGCATTGGGATCCACCTTTCCGTTGCTGAGGCAGCCTAACAGTTTGAGATTGGTTCTTCCAGGAGACACTGGAGGTCGCTGCTGACCAGAAACAGCAGCTGCTGAGGCCTGTTAACTAACCAGGCAGAAGTCTGTTTCTTGATATTTGTGATTTTGAATTGGAGGTGAATGACTAGTTGAGTGATATATAATGTAAGACACAGGACAAGTTAAGCCAGTAGCATTGATGGCCAAACTGAATAAACATGATTCACCTTGTACTTTCAACATTCTTTCACCATGGAGTGTTCTCCCAACTGTTTTTCCTGATCAGTTGTTTAAATGCATCAGTTTGGCTGTCAAGGTCAGTAACTCCTTGTGAATCCCAAGATGCCTTGGAGCTATTTGTATTCCATAGTGAATGTTGGCTTTGTGGACATTTTTGTGGTAAAAATCTTTCTTACTGACTGTTTCTGTGGGGTTCTCAGGAAGAAGCCACGTACTAGATGCCTTTTTTGTGATTTCTACAAGATTTGTAAAAGCAAACAAAAAACCCCACCCCAAAACATAAAACCTAAATGATAAAAAATTGCTCCTCAACACCCCCCCCCCAAAAAAAAAGGGAAAAAAAAAAAAACCAAAACAACCAAACCTTCCTATTCAACAACTCTGCAGGACTAGAATTTCCAAATGTTCTTTTCTTACTGGTCTCCCTTCTCAGGAAAAGGCATTTTCCTGAGAGGAAAGCTTCCTAAAGTTACCAAAACATTTCTTCCTCCTCCTCCTTCAGAAGGAGATCCTTTTATCCTTAAGGTGGCTGACTGGATGCGAGACATTTGAGGTAGCTAGTTTTAGCACAGAGACCATGTGTAAATTACCAGAGGACTTCTCTGGAGAGAGGAGGAGTGGGGAGGGTATCACAGTGACGAATAGCATATAAGGAGGATACTTTGGAAATGCAGTTCTGTACAGTGAAGCAGAGCAGGAAGATCTTTCTCATTTCTTGCCAGAGTCATTGAATGGCAGGTTTTAAATTCAATCTCAGAGTCTCAGTAATGTGAACCACAAGCAGTATTTTAAGTGAACAGCCCCTTCTGGCTCTTTGCCTTTGAAAGGTGCTTTTTGTCTCTTGCATTATGGGATCAGATATGTTCTGCTTAATTTTCTGCTAACTTCTGTTTTGGGAACAAATGTCTTGAACAAAATCATGAAGGGAGAATTCAAAGATAGCACTGATGGAGCAGTGGATATAAGCCTATTAAAATTACTGTGGTCTCATAGCTAGCTACAACTTTGATTTCATGCTTTTCATTTTGTGTCTCCCTGCTATGTTCAAAATAGAACTACAAACTAGTTGTAGTTAAATACCCAAGAATAACTTCTGATTTTTACTGAAGAGATGTCTGATTTGAATTAAGTCAGAAAAAGATCATCAGAGAGCTCAAAAAAGCTTCAGATTGTTTTCTACTACACCATTGTTGCAATCAAATTTATAATGTGGGGGCATTAGGACAAGTGCGTAGGTCTGCTTTTCTCAAGAGAATACTACCAAATGCAGCTCACTTAAATACCTGTTCCTCACAAGTCGTGTCTGTAAGTCTTGTACATGGGCTACAAACAGATCTCCTGCCAGTATCCTGAAACTGTGAGGCCACATGCAATAGCTCTTCTTGCTCTTAAGGCCAGTGAAGATTGGTGTTATGCTTGAGTTCTGTACCTGCGGATCCGAAGGATGTTAGGAGTGTGTGGGGAACATGCTCTAGTCTGTCTTTTCAGATACCTGATCATAACAGTTGTCATTGAGATTTTTCTCTACGTTGCTATTTCACTAAAACAGAATATTTTTTTTAATTCTATCCCTGCTTTGTCTCTTTCTTTAGAAAAACCTGATTTGAGCAATTTTGAGCACAGGACTGATGTAAGCAACAGGGAAAATATGCTGAAATTCCCACAGGAAGAACTTCCTTTCAAGTTTCCCCCAAGGCCAGGTGCCTCAGGTGGTGCAGGAGCTGGTGGAAGCTTGCCAGCTCACATCTTCCAGCCAGCTGTACTGTTGTCACCCCCTCGGCAGAAGAGCAATCAGGAATTGTCTCCCCTCCAGAACGGTGAGATCTCTCTGACTGTGGTAGACTTGTGAGTCTGTGTAGTGTGTTACTATTGCAATCTCCCAGGCTCACATTACCTTTGGAGATGTATTTTCTATGAACACTTATAAACTGTATGCCTAGACATTTAAACTCTATGCCTAGATTTCCTTTAGACTTCCTGTCCCCTGCAGTTCTCCTTCTACTGTCTGTAGTCCTGTCAATGGCAATCAGGATTGGTATTTTTATCTTGTATTTGATTGTCACTTCTGTATGATTTGCTGTAGCAATTCATCTATGATGTACAGCACATCATCTCAGATCTCCATCTGCTGATGTTGTAATCCAGCCTCCATCGCCTTTCATGGTTGGACCACAGAAGACTGGGAATTCAGTACTTCCACAGCCCCTGCTGCAGACAAAACAGAATGTCTGTAGGCTGCATGCTCTTGCTTTGAGCCAATCTTGATTTTTAAGGGGTTCATAGGGCAATTGGAAGTTATCTAATTCAGCATTTTGGTGGGCTGCTGTGCTGTGAGGAGGCACATAATAAATCTGGAGGAAGTGAACTAAAGGTAGTGTCTGCAAAGAGCAACATCTGGATTCACTCCCATTGAGAGCTGTCAGATTTTCCTAGACTTGCCTACAGTTTAGCTGTGTGAGAAATGCGTGGTTACTCTTGAAGACCGTTAAGGATGCTAAATGGCTCAACAAATGTTAAGCTTCTTGAATGTTTCTGTATGAAAAATGATTCATAAAACAGATTTGTGTGTAAATTTTTAAATGTCATGCTCTGGTCAAGAGGTAGAAGCTAAAGCTCAGGAAGGAATGGGCTATTTGGCATATAAAGCATAGAAAAACTAGTTTTGATCACAAAATCCAGCTTGGACTTAACATGTAGCAGCTGACACTGCTTTAACATATGTAGTTGTGTGTATGGTGTGTTATCTGTTTGCTAATGACGACCACAGAAGATAACTAACTACTTTTGTTGGCCAGAGTGCTTCCCCTTTCTTAAGGGCTGAGTAAATAGCTAGTTTGTTATTATGCCAAAAACATTGGATTGTTTTATTTTGTTATTCTAAAAATTTTGTTACCAACCCAGTATAAATATCAGAGCTGAAACACAAAGTTACAGTTCATTAGGTAAGGTAACTGGATTTTGGAAAATGGAGGACCTAAGTAAGAAGTTGTGTTTGATCTGTTAGCTATGAAATTCAAAACAATTTATCTTCTTCTCTCTGACTTCTCTCTTAATCTCTAAATCATTTAAACGTAAGACTGTTTGCAATAGGAAATATTAAACTTGGTGAGTTCTTGCAGCAGGATCTTGTATAGAGTGATTTTGATCTGCAACATGACACCATTCAGGCTAGATGTTACAATTCATGTTCCTGTTTGATTATTACTAGCATGATGCAGTAAAGTCACTGTTAGTTTCCCTGATGAGGATCACATTTCTCTTTCCTTACTATTCCTTTATTTCTTGTTTGTAGAGTTTACAGCCATTTCTCGGTCTCCTGAAAACTTTGAAAGTGAAGCGTGCAAGGAAAGGACCTTGCCTTCCTCCCTAAGAACACAGAATACAACTGAGGAAAACTGCCTCATCTCTCGAAGGCAACCAGTTCCTCATGCAGACAAAGACTTGGAGAATTCCCATGAGAAAATCAGTCTGTCCTGCCCAGGTGACACTAGAAAAAACAGCACAGCTGAAGAGTTATTTCAAAATGGTGATCTGCTGGGACAGATAGCTGAGCTCACACGGCAGAACTCTCTAATTAAAGCTCAACTGAGCAAATTCAGAGGCTTCTCTGAAGACACAAGTGACTGCCTACTTCAGCCAGACCCAAAACGAAATGCAAGTCCTAGTCCAGACTCTTCACAAGGACAGGTGAGAATTTAACAGAAAAGGAAGGCTGGATTCCCCTTTCTGCTGATGTCTTTTCACATAGCTTACTGATGCTTTTAGGCTGTTTCTTTCCTGTTGTCAGTCGTTGTAAGGAAAAGAATAGCAAACCAAATATTCTTTTCAGTCATTTCCTTGGAGATTTGTGACTTTTTCATTCCCTAAGGAGCTCAGCAGTAGTTTCTCATGTTGGTACCTGAGTGCAGCACATTTATAAGTTTAGGATGCTGCAACACCCTAAAATGGTGGTGTGACTGCAACACGATCCATGCAACAAGGTATGCCTCTTGTAGCTTGGATAATATTAACAGGGAAAGCCCTGCACCAAGGGTTCTTGTCAGCCTTGCAAAATACATATTTAAATCCATGCCGAACGTCTCTTCTGCTACTGTGACCCAAAATCCCATGAGATTAAAGTTAGTGCAGGAACATCTTTTGCAAATACTTGATTATAGTGGATGCACTAGTTGGGTCTGTCTTGTCAGTCTTGCTGTGTGGTGAAAACCCCAAAATCTTTGGGAAAGAGGGAACCTGAAGGCTTCAGTTCACATAGAAAACCTTTCATCTGCAACGAAGCAGCTGTTCGGTAGCACCCCAGTGCGTGTAGTTAACATCACAGAAATGCCTAATCCCTGCCCTTGCTACTGTGTTGACTTTTGTTCCATCATCATGGCTGAATTCCTGCTCAATTGAGGATCCTGAAGATGTTAAATTTCCTTATGTAAATGTAGGCTGAGAGTGTTGTCACTTTCCATATTGTATTATGTTGTGTAATACTTAGTCATTTAGTTGTATGAGACGATGCAAACTTTTTAAAGTGTTGTTTTTGTGGAAGCAGTTACTGAAGGGGGAGGGGAAGAGGTCAAAGCGGATGAAAACCTGGTTTAAAGATGAGTTCCAGGATACTTCTGCTAGAAATCTGCTTTTGCTTCCCCACACCCTCCGAATATGTGTGTCTCTGATTAAGTATTTTCTTAATTATAGTTGATGGATGGTTGGGGGTTTTTTGTTTGTTTTTTCTTAAATGATACAGATAATAGCTGTTTTTTTCCTGGTTTTAGGAAGACCAGTTTAAAATATTGTTGTGTTAAGGACTTAGATACAGGACAGTGAAAGGGACAAAATCAGATTTTTCACAGGAGGTGCTATATAATTATGTTTACTTTCAGCTTGAAAATTAAATGTCTAGAAGTACTTGAAATATATTGCATGCTCTGCTTGAAGGTGCAAATTGTAAGTTTTTAATTGGAAGCAATTATCCAATTATCCAAGTAGACTCATCTCGTGGTATCGAAGAGCTTGGAGGAAAGAATAGCAGAGCTGAATCGTCAGAGTACAGAAGCTCGTGATAAACTGTTGCAGCTAATAGACCAGCAGAAATTAGCTGCTGTCGATACGGTCCCTCCGATGACATCTCCTGTTCTGCCCCCATCCCTAAATTATACCGGTAAGTACCCAGCTTCAGGAGAAACAAAAACTAGTAAGACAATGGTTTTTCCCTTTTGAGAGTTCTCTGTTCTAATCTGATTGGATCAGCGGTTGTGGTCAGCGGTACTCTTGCTGTTAATGACTGTGTGGTACAAACACTCCTTACTTCAGAGAGCTAAAAATATATCAGCTAAACTTCTCCTAAAGTTCATTTCTTAGTAATTAGCCTGCTCCAAATATCATGCTTTATGGTAAACCTGTTCTTTGCTACGTCCTTGTCTGCAGAACAGTTCTGCTGCATAGTCACTGATGGGCAGAACTGGGGTTTTTAATTGGTCCTCTCTGCTAGAGAATCTTTTATAAAAAGATTAAGTATTTACATGAGGCTTTGAAAAATCACGGCAGAGTGGTTATCCAATTCTCAACCACATTTTAGATTTTGGTCTTTTGGGTGCTCTTTCCATCAGACTGCCTCGCTGAGTTACTGCTAGTGCTAATAGAAAGAAATAGCTGGAGCTTCCAGTCATATGAAAAGGTAAAGAAGTGAAGGGAATATTCTTGCTGATTCAAGATTCCTAGATTAGCTGCCATGTGTAATTATAAAGAAAATAACTTTCCAGCAGGTGAGGGCTGCTTTTCATGGAGTCATTGTCATTACAGGCAGAACTGCACGTAAGCATGTACACATGCTCTGTCTAGGACACCCACCCTTTCCTCCTTCCTAAACCATGAGGATGTATAAAGGGAAGGACTTGAGGGGGAGGAGAGACCACGTGTGTGTGTGTATGCATGCAGGTGCATATGCAATAACTCATGCAGTGGGATCATAACACTTTTAACACTTCTGTGTCTGTTGTAACATAAATTCAGCATGAAAAGTAAAATCTTAAAGGAACAAAATAGAGAACCAGAAGTCTAAGCTTCTGATTGCCAAAAACCAGAAAGTGTGTCCGTGGAAGAAGTGTTCTATATCTGTTCACGTTGTCCATAGTTTTCTCTGAGTATCTGCTTTCAATATCCATCATTTTCAGAGAGTGGGCATGGGGGTTGATGTTTAGCCTGATATTTTATGTCTGATCTGTGTCTTCTATGCAATTGTGAAGAATTATGTGATGCCCCTCAAAAAATGGGAGAATGAAATGAATGTTGTGCAATATTGCTGTGTTCTCATCAGAATCGAGCTATTATTATTATTATTTATTGTCTAGAAAATGCAAGGAGGACAATTGAAGTGTCTCTTCCTGTGGCAGTTGCTATGGACAGCTCCAAAGAAGATAGTGTTTCCCCTGCCAGTATGACTAGTATAAGAAGGTAAAAGTTAACCCTTTACCATTTCTTGATTACCCATGCAGCAGAACTTGAGCTCAGTAGAAAAATTGCCATGTTTTTCTCTGGCTTCATGGACTTTCCCTGACTTCATCACACTCAATTCTGTGGAAATGGACAAAGGTCCAATAGGTTTTTCCCAACTTCCATTGTTTGTATTTAAAATACTTGCAATGTGACATAAGAGAGATGACATGGGTTGTTGAAGACTAGTGCTGAGGGGCCCTAACTCCTGATCTGAGACATGATTCTAGTAGTCACTTCCATTTTTCACTTTTTCAATCTCATTTTGAATGCTTACAGGTCTGTAGGAGACTCTAGCAAACCTTGTTCACCCCTAAGTGCCACATCAGAAAGTGTGAAATTAACTCCTGTCAGCCAAAGGCCAAAGGTAAGACTGAAAAATCTTCAGCCAGAAAGTTTGATTGCGGTGTCATATAAGGAAAAAGCAAGACAGGTAAAGAAGGAGAGGGAGCTCTGTCCTACCTTAAATCTACTGAGGCTAACAGTAGATTAGCTGTGTTTTCTGTGCAGTTGACATACCAGGGTTTACATCTGGACTTGAGGATTGCTTTTTTAAAATCTCATTTAATATTTTTATAGCAAATATAAAGTGACTAATTGAAATTGAAATCAGAATCTCTATGGCAGTTTGGATTCTGGACAGTTGGTAAGGGGAGACCTGAGTTCTAGTGACATTAGTCGTTTGCTGCCACAGAGCTGTTATTTACAAGTGAATAATCCTATAACCACATTTTCTTCTGTGGCATCTTCATGTGTTAGAACTGGAAACCTCTGGCAGTCTTTCACTGGTGGCTCCAGAGAATTTCAAGTAATCATGATGATGTACTGGTAGAGCCACATATAAGAGGCAAGCGAGCTCTTATTTAGCCGTTGCACAAGTCAGTTGCTGAAGGATAAATAAATCCAAATTCAAATAAAAAACCCCAGTCTAGATTTCTGATTCCTGATGTGCAAAGAAAAATATACTACAGCAAGATGCTTTCATGGGGAACTCCAAGCAGTAAGTAGTACAGTCTGGTAAACCAGTCATAGATCTATTTTATATGCTTTAAAGCAACTGGGAGAAAATACTAATACCGTCTTTCCTGATGTCCAAAATAACGTAAATTAGGAGTGATAAAGACAAACAAAGTTTGGGTCCAAGGCTCACTATCCTGACAGTGAAGTATACATCCCCAGATGGGAAATTTGGAATAGTTAAGGTAGATGTGGCTTAAACTAGGTGCTTAAAGTAGGTGCTATGACTCCCTCCACGGTGCAGATGGCAGACAATTGCTGCGTGTCAGTGAACTGATATGTACCAGTCCTACACAAGCTAGCACTAACTAGCAAGTCTGTGGGAAATTTACTATGTATGAATTTCAACTGGTTTCTTCTTTTGCAGGTGGAAAAGCAAAAAGAAGAAGGCTGGTTTGCATTGTCAATGCACCTTATGTAAAGGAAGTGGCACTCAAGTCCTATGTTTTTTAAATTATTTTTTTTTTTATGTATCATAATTAGATTGCAATAGTCCCTCTCACCAGATGTACAGTTTAACTCTGAAGTGCTTTCATGTCAGTGCCATTGGTATAAAAAGGTCCATATGCTTATTGCATTTGTGCCATACAGAGTACTATAGGAAGTCCTGGGAATGAGTTTCTGAACTGGACACGCTGCTGTGACATTACACCTTTTCACCGAATAAATCTTTCACAAGATTGTAAACTCAGCCTGCTGTAGCAGTACAAATGAGCATCTGATACCTGTGTTAAATATGCTGAAGACAGGAGTATTTAGAAAATGCATGTGAAACTTTCTGGACAATGTATTTGCACCAGATAGAATGAAAAAACCAAGAAAAACTGAGATGAGGGAATGTACCTATGTTCAAAAGCAACCTGGAGATTTGGAAGCCAGTCTGTTCCTGCTGGATAAGAATTTGCATCTAAAATATGTTCCTTCTGTGGTTTACAGTTGCTCCCAAAAGCTGTGTTTTCTGTGCGGTTAACGTACCAGGGTTTACATCTGGACTTGAGGATTGCTTTTTTAAAATCTCATTTAATATTTTTATAGCAAATATAAAGTGACTAATTGAAATTGAAATCAGAATCTCTATTTGCCATGTACTAAAGTATGTACTTTGATACAATAGAAAACTGTGATACAAGGACAATTGTATTAAGCTGCTTTGTTATGTGTGTGTATATAATGACCATAGTTTTTTATTGGTTTTATTTGACTTTTTAAAGTAGTCATCATTTTATTATTAACAATGGATAATAAAATCTAGGACTGTGAGGAAACACTTCTACATCTGTTCCTTACATTGTAGTAAGCCTGGACAAAAACCTTTATAATGGAGATAAAATAACTGAAAAACACCTGCAAGTCTGAGGAAGAAAATAGCTGGAAGTCTCAAAACCAGATTTGGAGTAGAGTTGGTTTAATATTTTTCCTTTTTTTTAACTGTTAAATTTGCCCCTGAAGATACAGATGGAGCGAGGCATTAAAAGGGGCCAGCCCATATCCTTTCAATCAGTTCAGTTTTAGGAGAATGAATAAAAGATACTTCTATTTTTTCTTTTCCCCTTTTCATTTTATTTAAAGGGGGGAGTGTCGTTTAAACAGATTTAGAAAATTTAAAAAATGTGGGATTCAAAAGAGAACTTGTTCAAATATTCATTGATATTTCTGCAATTTATTTTTCCAATGTTCACTTTGGGAAGCGAAGAAGGCTTATAGCACTGTATTTTGGGAACCAACAGTTAAAATTGCCCGGCAGAAGTCCCCCAACTCATGCAGAGACAGGAACGCAACGGCTGGGATGGACTACATACCCATAGCACCCACACATTAATACTGTTGCTTCTGATTCCCTCCAAGCTACAAATGGTTGCTACAAATGCTCCGTAACCATTTAGTCTGAGTTCTCTTTTGGAATACAGGATTGGAATTAATCTTTTGAGTCATCATCTGGCTTCCTTAACTTGGAAAATGCTCTGTCAAATAGCTGTTTGTAAGTTGAGTCATCTAGCTGTGTTCCAGTCTAAAAACACTGTGAGATGAGAAATACTGCTAGTTTTCCTTTGCATTTTTAGTGAAATCCAAGTCTCCTTGAGATCAGTAGAACTCAGGTTCAGGAGAACTGCAGGTCTGGCTGCAGAGTCAGGACTAGTGACTCCATAAAACTGTTGCTCCACAAAACAGCGTCCGTGGTGTGGAGCGCCCAGCTTGTGGCCGTCTGAAGCAGTAGGACTGCAGAGCTCCTGCCTGGCTCCCAAAAGCCGTGTGGCCGCATTATCGGAGGATTCACACTTTTCTCTCAGCCCAGCAAACCAGCTCGAGTGCCACTTGGCACTGATGTGCTTAAGTCTGGCTAAAAACAAGCTGCGGCTGGTGTGAAATTTGTCTGCTGGAACTCCATAGGCCAGTACAAAGCTGAAGGCAGTTGCTGGAAACTGTGTTACTGCTTGGGTTTTTGTTTTTGTTTTGCCTGTTCAAGATCAAGCAACAAACTGCAGCTGTCACCAGCAGTAACGCATCTGATTTTTCATATCAGATGAAGGAGAAAGTTTTAGGGCTTCATTTGATCTTTATTTTTCAACTGTGTTAAATCACAGAAAGACTGGTATGTAGTCCCAGGGCATTACCAGTAAAATGTGTTTTATTACTAATGACTCTTATTTTGCATGATAAACATTTTACTGCCTTGCTTCCTTTTTTTTCCAGGGTTTTCATGTTCTTCCTTTTTTGTCTTAAATGTCAGCAGAAGGATATTTGGCCACAGACAAGGGTAAGCAGAACAATAAAGAGCAGGTACAGAGAAGAGCTATGGCCTTTATTTTCTCTTGTCCTCTTTTTTTCAGGTGTACCACATAGGAATTGGTTTCCCTTTGAAAATGTTTTCCTTGGACAGCATGGGAAAGTTTCCTATACATATTTGAATTACAAAATTATAAACTGAAAACTTCATTGCAAATAGTGGTTTCATCTTATTTTTGGAAATGGGAAAACTCGGGGATTTTCTTGGGTTTTTGACTGTTTCCTGTTTCATAGTCACTAACTCTTCTGCAGTTAGATGAAGGAGACTGTGCAATGTGTTGCCTTGTTTGAGTTTTATTTTGGTTGTGAAATATTAAACAGTTGATAAATAGCTGAAGGTGAGGAGCAAGAGATGAAGTCCAGAAACAGATCTTGCTTTCTCTCTTTTAAGTTTACATCCACTCCTTCCAGTTTCTAGAGGGAACCTGAAAATTCTGTAGGTCTGACACTTTAATTTTTGTTTTCTGTTAGGCTTTGGGAGAACATACAAAGTCCATAAGGTCTTTTTAAACAGAAAAATCTCAAGAGTATTTCTCTCTGAAACCTTTGGCTATTCAGAGTTGCTAACTCTATTAAGAAGGCCATCTGGTGCTGTTGATTCATGTGTCTAGGTGGGTGTTAAATGACCACCCCTAATGATAACAACGTAGCTCTACAGGTCTCATTTCACATTTGTTCACTATGCTCTTAGCAATGCCAGTCATCCCTATACTGATTGCAAAAGTTCTTATATTATCCACCAATGCCTCCTTTCCCCAGTGTGTTTCCGCATGCAACTTTTCCAGTAACTCTCATTACTGTTTCAGGAAGTATTAACTTTTGGTCAGAGATTACCCACCATCCTTCATCATTTTTCTCTGCTTGAGTTACTTTCATTATCTGTCCTTTTCAGAGTATTTTGAGGCCTGTTTTAATTCCTTATATTTTTCCAGCCATATCCTCAATATTTATTTTTCTGCTAGCTGCTTGGCAGCCACATCCGCTTTCCAGTTCCCTTTTATTGTGGCCGTATTTCCGAACTGGTGGGCTTTACAATGCATTACGGCTACTTGTTTAGGCAAGTGTATAGCTTCTAATAATCTCCCTATTAATTGTCCATATTTAATTGGGGTTCCTTGGGTAGTCCATAGTCCTCTTTCTTTCCATATGGCTCCATGAGCATGAACTACACCAAAGGCATATTTCAAGTCAGTCCATATATTTACTCTTTCCTGTAGGTATTTCCAATGCTCTTATTAACGCAATCAGTTCTGCCTTTTGTGCTGACGTCCCTGTCGGTAGTGTCTCGGCTTCTACTACTTCATCCTCTGTTACTACAGCATATCTGGATTTCTTTTGTCCATTTCTCACAAAACTGCTTCCATCAACATATAAGGTAACCTCAGCAAATTCCAAAGGTTCATCCTTTAAGTCAATTCTGCTGGAATATACCTGTTCTATAGTAGTTACACAGGCATGAGTCAATTCTGTATCTCCTGGTGAGGGTAACAAGGTTGCTGGATTCAAGACTGTCACAACTTTTAGTTCAATATCATCTTGCTCCAGTAGAACTGCTTGATACTTCATCATTCTGCTGGGAGACAACCAGTGCCTTCCTTTTTGTTCCAATACTGTTGTCACTGCATGAGGGACTTGCACAATAATCTTTTATTCCAAAGTCAGTTTTCCAGCTTCTTGGATAAGCAATACCATTGCTGCAACAGCTTGTAAACATGAAGGCCATCCCTTGCTCCCTTGATCCAATTGCTTTGAAAAGTATCCTACTGGTCTTTTCCAAGATCCTGTTTTCTGAATTAAAACTCCCAAAGCCACATGTCGTCTCTCATGTACAAACAACTTGAACAGCTTTTCTAGGTTGGGCAATCCAAGGGCTGGCACAGTCATCAATGCATGTTTAATTTAATGGAAAGATTTTTGGCATTCCGGTGTCTATTTGAGTAGATTTCCAATTCCTTTTACACCTTCATATAAAGGTTTGGCAAGCAATCCAAAATTAATTATCCATAGGCGACACCATCTGGCTATTCCCAGGAATGCTTTCAATTCCTGCTTTGAGTTAGACTCAGGTATTTGGCAAATGACCTCTTTCCGTTCCGTGCCAAGAGTTCACTCTCCTTGAGAGATAGTAAAACTTAGATAAGTAACAGTAGTCTGAATTATTTGTGCCTTTTTCTTTGATACTTGATAACCTGCAAATCCTAGAAAGTTCAACTAATCAATTGTATACTTTGCATAATCTTCTTTTGATGCTGTTCCTAAAAGAATGTCACCTACATATTGTAGCAAGGTAACAGACATATGATTTCCTTGCCATTCCTCAAGCTCTTTTGCAAGTTGGTTTCCAAAAATAGCTGGGCTGTTTCTAAAACCTTGGGGAAGTACAGTCCAGCACAGTTGTTTTTCTTCCTGTCATTGGGCTTTCCCATTCAAAAGCAAACAGCTTCTGACTTTCCTTTTCCAAAGGCATACAAAAGAAAGCATCTTTCAAATCCAGCACTGTAAACCATCGATCATTATCTTTGATTGTTGTTAACAATGTACATGGATTTGCAACAACAGGATGTACATCCTGAACTATTTTTTTTACAGCCCTTAAATCTTGTACTTGTCAGCATGAGGTTTCCTAACAGGGAGGATAGGGGTATTATATTCCAACTGGCATTCTCGCAAAAGTTTATAATCTATAAAATTCTTTATCAAGGGTTCTAACCCTTTCCTTGCCTCTAATTTTATAGGGTATTGTTTTCATCTTACCGGCTTTGATCCTGGCTTTAGTTCGATTTTTAAATCGGTTCTGCCGCTTTTGATCTTCCAGGTATCCCAGATGCCCATACAAAAGGGTTCACGGCATCCAACACCTCTTCAGGGATTCCCAGGGCGGCTTCTCTGGCTTCCTGCTGTAACAAAAAAACTTGCGCCTCCAGTGTCTTCTCTTTGGGGATTTGCACATGAATATTATCACACACAAAAGGTATCTGTGCATTTAATTTGCTTAACAAATCTCAGCATAGGACAATCTGGTACATACGGAAATTTGTGCATAGAAGTTTGAGAACCAAATCCACACTTAATAGGGTGGAAAAAGGGCCTAGTTTCTTTTCTTCCTGTGGCACCAATGACTGATAATTTTTGATTACTCAATTTCCCTTTACAAGTGAGCAAGCTGCTCATGCATCTACTAAAAATTTTACACTTTCATTCCTCAACTTTAATGTGACCAGGCATTCTGTTGGGGATACTTCAGAGTTTTCCCCCAGTCCCCTTCAATCCAAATCTTGTCCTAAAGTAACTCGGTCACTTTAGGATTCTCCTGTCCTCTAGGGGGGAGTCTCTGAAAACGATTCTGTGGCCATTCCAATGTCCTTTCTGCCTACATACTGCACACTGATCTCTTTCGAGAGGATGTAAGAATTTCCCTTATCCTCCCTCGATTTCCAATTTTGCCCTCTTTGTTCCCATCTTTCACCTCTCTGATTTCCTTCAGCAATTGCTGCCACCAGTAACTGAGCCCTTTTAACTTGCTCTCTACTTTGTCCTTTCTTTTCTTTTTCTTCCTTGTTATTATAAACTTTCCAAGCTGTCTCCAGTAATTTATTCAAAGACCTAGCATCCTCTCCTTCAAGCTTTTGTAATTTCTTTCTTATATCTGGATTAGATTGCCCAATAAACATATTCACTAACAACAAGGCATCTTCTTCCCTGTCTGGATCCAAATCTGAATATTTTCTTGCGGTTTCACACAACTGCTCGTAAAATGCTGACGGTGTCTCCTCCTTCCCTTGAAACACTTGAGAAATTTTTGACAAATTTTTAGGCTTAGGTATAGCATTCTGTACCCTGTACAAGATTAATCTCTGATATTCTGTTAACAACAATCTTTGAACCCTATTATTAGGATCCCAGTTGGGATTAACGATTGGAAAATGATCCCTGCCTGGGCATCCTGTACATGTACTTTCTTTGCTTCTTCCTGTGCTTTAGACATTATTGTTCTCTGTTCTTCAGAAGTAAACAAAGTAGTCATTACCACTTGCAGATCCTTCCAATCTGGATCATGATTTTCAATAATAGTTTCTAAAGTTTGTGCACTTTTTCTGGGTCTTCTCTGTAAGGCACAGACATCTCTTTCCACGCCCACAAATCAGCCCCAGAAAAAGGTACTTTTACCCACACCGGTTCCACCACCAGTTCTACAGCTTGTCTCAAAAGTGCTTGTAATACAGCCCTCCCTCATCTCATTCTCCCAGCAATTGGGCTGTATTGATCATCCTCAACATCCTGTTTTTCACTAGCATTGTCCGGTTTCTCCTCTGGTTTACGTGGAGTCACCAGAAGTTGGACATCATCATCCTCATCTGCATCTTCATACTTATTACACTGTTTTCCAATACCACATATGGAACAGCAACGCTTGAAACGATTATTGCTTTCATCCTCTTTTTCTAATGATAACACATTAGTATCCTTAGTTACTAACCCGCGATCCTTTCTTGCGTTATAATAATTTCTTAAGGTGAAAAATAAATCAACATACAGTATTTCATCCCATTTTCCTTCCCGCCTACAAAACAACATTAATTGTAATATTGTATTATAATTCAGAGTGCCATTCTTTGGCCACTTTTCCTGATCATCCAAAATGTATACTGGCCACCATTGATTACAATATTCAATTAATTTGTTGCGCATCAGGGGATCTCCCTCAAACTTTCTCCAGTGTTTTAATATGCAACCCAATGGGGAGGCTTTTATAATCCCCCTTTCTGTAAAAGATGTTACATTACCCATTATACCCAGTTACCTGCTCTGGTCATCACCGCACAAGCGCAAGTAATACCGGCAGCTGCAATACCAAAACCAATCCTTAATCCACCAATACGTGCTCTAAATGTCACGATTTACTTGGGATTTGTTCCAATATCCTAGTAATATCTCTGCTTGCAGCCCTGGCAATTACTCACCACCCACTAGGAAACACTTCAGGGGAGTCCCCAGAAAATTTCTCCAGTGTGTGCTGGAGTTCCCCATCATGGTCCCAGCAGCAGGAAGAAACAGCCAAAGTCACTGTCACATCTGGGTCACCAAAACCTGTTACCCAAAAAGTAAAACTCCCGAAACTTACTTCAGTTTAGAGAGGAGATATTGCTTTATTCGGTGCTAGGTGATATCCATAAATCTAGCACACCTAACACTGGTCCTCCTGTCATATGTATACACAAATATTACAAAGATTACAAAGTGGTACACTCCCTGTTACAATAATTGGTCCATATTTCTTTGCCTAGTATGCAAACTAGAATACATGCTCAGTTCCTTTCTCAGCCTCTATCTTTTGAGTAGGTGGTACAATTTGGATAGGGGGCTTACGGGTTGGTGGTCGCAGGGACCCTGGCCCAGATTACCTTTCACCTAATTTCTCAGTACTTTGCTCCTGGTAAATGTTCCCTAAATGTCTCTGAAAGATAAGGATGCTCCTGGAGGCATTTAGTGTCCTCCCTTTCTGATAAGTACGTACATAAGGACCTTGAAGTGTCTTGTAGCTCTTCCTTTTTATCAGGATGTGTTAACAAGTGCTCATCCTAAGAATCCTTAGCCTTCTACTTAAAGTGAACAATTAATAGTTTCTTATCATGTAGGCCTTTGTTACAGGCCTGTCTTTTTGGCTGCAGTCACTGCAGTGCCTTAATAAAAATTTGCTGGTTTATTTATCTTAACCTTTTTCAATACCTTTTCTAAGGCTGAAATTTTTGTATAGTGCTAGGCATTAAAATGCCTGAGGCTAATTAAGCCCCATGGTATCCAAGTGCCTTGCTTTTGCCAAACTTTGGGGTGTTATTACATGCAACTTGTTTCTCTGAGAACACAAGGCATAAGGAGTTTTATGTAATATGGGAAACTTCAGGCATACAGTTTTAGAGATGCTCCTCCAGAGAGCTGAAATACAGTGTCTGAATATTCAGATTAGGTGTGATGTAACACATGGTGCTTTGCAATATCTGTAGTATAACATACAATTATTCCATTGTACTATCTACATGTGATCATACTGAAGTCTAACAGGCTTCTTTTTCAGAGGTTTATCCACACATCTCTGCAGGCACAACTTACTTTGTGCCTTTGAATGGAAATATTGTAAACTGTCAAGGCTAGAGGAGGAATTCCACGCGTCAGCACAACTCCTGTGTCTGTGTAAGCCTAATCCCTGCACAACCCTTACTGAACCCAAAGTTCTACGAACGAGATTTTCTGTTCAAGCATTTGGGCTTGCACTTTTAGCCTGCCACAGAGATAAAGCTATACCTCTAGGGACACAGAGGGATAGATGAAGTTTAAAAAAAGGATCTACTGGACGGAAAAATATTTCTCATAACGTATCCATGTAATGGTTAACCTGAGCAGGGGCAAGCCTGTGCTGGGCTTCGCTGAGCTGATGTACAGGGTGGCCGTCGGACTTCCTTGCACTGCAGGACAGACTGAGTCAGCTCCTGTAAGAGCGGAGCCGCAGGCAGCTCCCACTTGGTGACGGCACCATCTGTGTGGCCTTGCCTTTATCTAAAAGCACAGCAGGAAGTTCCTACTAGAACACTTCTGTAAAAATGGTCAATAGAATTTTTTTCTTGTAAGAAAACCATATAGAAGCTTCAGTGACCAAAACGGAGCTTCTCTCCATGGATGGGATCTGTGCAGCATGCCATGGGAGAAATCCATCCAGGGTCCATCTGATGATTTGGGGTTCCCAGCATCTGGAGGGACGTAAGATTATGCTGTCTTATTAAAACAGTTATTTTTATCAAGCCATTTGTTGCTGGGCCTTTCTTGCTGAGATGCAGAAAGAACCCTGTACCATCTCTCTCACCACACACACTCACATATGCTTACTTCCTACCTCTTTGGTTTCCTGGAACCATGCTCTACTTCCACCACAGCCATCAGCGTTGCTTCTGCTGAGCAGAGCTCAGGGAAGTGCCTGGAAGCTGGAAAATCTCTGCTGCTCTGTGCATGGTACCTAGCTCACGTCCCTAAGATGTTGCATTGCATAACAAACACACACTGCGTTTCGCTGTGATACTTTAGTAGTCCAGTTCTTAGAGAAGACCAAGGAGGGTCTGTCTGGGCCAGCACGCACAGCTCTATGAATACCTTCTCTCTTTACACAAGATTAAAGTGCAGGCACAAGTGTGGCAGCCCATTCTGCAGGGGCTTTCTGGGTCTGCAAATCCCTAAATGTGGAATGAGATAAATAGAACAAATCTGGATACAGAGAGGTACCTTACAGAAAACAAGGATGCGCAGGTTGGCTGGGAGGCACGCAGCTGCCGCAGTCACAGCTTTGCTGACTTGGAACTGCAGTCATGTTCCAGAACAGTCTATTTGGGAAGAGGCCTAGGAATAATTTTTCACATATTGAAGATGCTCCTTTGTGTGATGCATGTTTAGCATTTCACATAGTGTTTGTTATCTAAAGAAATTGAAAGCCACAAAGGCTTTCTTACCCAATGTTTTAGCTACGGAAACTGAGGCATGGGACAGGCTGTGGAAAATTCCACATTTCCTAGTCCCAGCACAACCCACCCTCACCCATGGGCTTGTTGGAGACATACAGTGCCCCAGCACTGTGAAAGAGTGCATCTGAGTGGCTGCAAGACCAAGAGGTCCTGGGTCACCTCTGCTCTTTAGAAGCACAAGTTTCAATCAAGGAAATCCTCATGATACTTATGTTTAGGTGAGCACACCCCATCCTGACAGCTGTCTTGTACGTGGTCCTGTCCTATGGCAGGATTCACAAGCCTCCTGCTCTTTTGTCTTCCCTTCTGTGGCCCTTGAATACAGGGGTACTAACAAGAGGCGTCTTTGTATAATGCAGAAGAAAAACCCAGAAGTCTCTGAAGAGAATCTCTTTCCTGCGCTAATAGCAGGCAGGTAGAAGTATTGCTATGTATTTGTTGTATTTCAGTTCTCAGACATCTAAGTAAGTGCATTGCCTCAGGAGCTATTCTCCTGAGCTCAGAAAACACAGGTGATTCTCACTCTTCACTTCAAACCCACTAGTTCTTCAGGCAAGGAGTAAAAAGGCGTGGGGTGAGCAGAAACAGGCAGCACACAGAACAAGCGTGTGACTCCAGATTATAGCCAAGGTGCTTTTAACTGGCAGTAGCCTCCCTTCGCTGCAGAGAAGCAGACCTCCAGCTCTGGGTAGGGTGGAGCTGAACTGAAGAGCTGCCAAAATCAGGGCTTCTCCCACGCCCCAGGCTGCAGAGTACAGTTACTTCACTACTAACAATTAGTCACAATCTCTGGTCTAGCCCCATCTTCTTGAGAACTGCTGGGTGCAACTGAGAGGGCAGCAGAGAGGAAAAGGACAAGTGCCTCATTCCAGCCCGGTGAGCTTGCCAGACATAGTTTCAGCAGAAGCTTAAAAAAAGCAAAAAGACCCTTGTCTGTGCAAGTGCCCGTCTGTGCCTCCTCTGTACTCTTCCACATGGCACTTGGGTGAGTTTCTGAGGAAGGGAGTGAGGTGCTTAGGAAGAGCCATCTTGGAGTAGAGGGGTGATCGAAGGCAGCCTAACTTTTTGCTGGACACCTGAGTAAAAACCTTAATAGTTGTGTTCCTTCTCCTAGTTTCGTTTGTTTTGTTTTGTTTTGTTTTGTTTTGTTTTGTTTTTCCAGCAGAAGGTCTCAATAGCAACAGCGTGAGGAAAATAGAGTTTGGGTTGCCCCTGCCCTATGCAGTCTGCTTTCCGGCCAACAAATTAAACAGGAGCAGGTGCAGTGGGTTAGGTACAGGAAAGGAGGTGGGTGAATGAGGGAAGAGGAGCCTGGGGCAAGTCAAGCAAATAAGGAGGTACAAGAGCTATGCTGAATGCAGATGTGTGCTCACCAGCTCAAGCTTTCCTGCTTGGGAACCAATGTGATAAGCAGGCTGGCCTGTACCTGTCTGAGACAAAATGCCAGTCTCATTAGACTGACATCTGCTCCTGCCGGGAGCTAGTCCTCCTGCAAACTTGTTGCAGTTTCCTTCAGGCAGTCAGATTTTATATTTTTATACACACACACACATATATATGCATAAAAATATTGCTTTTCCAGGTCTCATACTGAACCCAAGCCTCATCTAAGTGAGCTCCCTGCTCTCACTGCCCCACGGTGAGGCCAGGTTTTCGTTTCTAGTGCTGTAGAAAAAGTCCTGTTCTGACACCCTTCCCCTTGTGCACACACGGAGGCTGTGCTTAGCCTGTGGGGCCATGGGGCAGGCGAAAGGCCGCGGCAGGGTGCTGCAGGTGGGGATGCTATACTGGTGCTGGGGTGCTTTCTCAGTGACCCCACCAGAAGGCACATTCTGACATTAGGTGCTCACCCCACAGACACTGCTGCAGGATCTGTTCTCTCCCCACACACATGCCTCAATCATATGATCTGTAGCTGCTCTGTGAGCAGCAGAACTAATTCAGCCCTGTTTTTCTCTAGATTGCTGCCCCATGTTTCTAGCTACCCCTCACCACCATAACAGCTGCATCCCCTACTGTAATATCCTCATGTCCCTCATTGTCCCAGCAGTGAAGGGAAAGCAGAATAGCTCCTTTGTCTTCTCAGTGTGAGCATTAAGTGTCTTATTTATCAATCTTCATTTGCATGTGGGAACTTACAATCTTTCAGCTCACTTCCCCTGTCTCAAACATGGCTGGAGAGGAGGTAAAACCGGTTACTGGCCTGGCACGTCACATAAAACTTGCTTCCTTCGAAAACCTGGCTTGAAAAAAAATCTGTTTTCATCGTCCCTTCAAAAAATGTAGGCAGGATTTGGGAGAGATTAAAAAGAATATATATATAGCAGGCAGAAAGCTGAAAGTGGCAGCAGGTGGCTGGAAAGCTGCAGGGAGGAGGGGACAGCAAGAATGCCTGGTCAGAAGCCACAGTGAGGGCAAGTGCACAAAGCTAGCGTTGCTGGGTGGTTTAGCTGCAGCTGCTTTTGTCTTCTAGGAACCACTGCCAACCAAACCAGATATTGCTTGACCACCTCGAACTCTGTGTTTCCCGTTGCAAATCTGGACAGCAAGAGAGATCCAGCCATCTCTTTTGCTGCTTTCTTCCTGTGTTTCATGTGTTACCAGATCTCTGCATCCTATCAGCTTCCTGTTTGGTATGTCAGGGTCAAGCCAAGCACCCGTGTGTGGTGTTTGTACCTCTTCCATTAGTCAGTGAGTGACACAGGTTTAGTCTGCCAGGTGTGCTGCTTTGCTGCTTGCTTCCTTTACCTCTCCCAGGGCACACTGCAATGGCTTAAGTCCTTCTGCTGGAGGGTGGGTTTGATGTGTGACAGCAGCTTATGGAAATGAATGTACTTCAGAGTCCAGCATGAAAAGGAAGTCTTGAGTTTCAATTTAGTTTAGTCCCTTAAACGCAACACCAGCCTGGAAAAGAAAAAGCTACTAGCAAATTGAAAAGAGAGAGAGCAGATGAGTATAGGTGTGAAGGGAGATGTTTGGTAGTGAAGGTGTTTCTCCAAAGAGCAAGCACCCCCAGAAATGCCTTGTAGAAAGTCTGTGAGAGATCCCAGGGTGGAAGTCCTCCCTCTCCATCCCAAGTGGTGTCCCCAAGCAGGGGATCAGTGTTGTCTTTCTGCAGCAGCTGTCACATTCTCCCATGCTGTCAGCTTGCAAAAATTGTGTTATGTGAGCCTTGGCCTGGGGCAATGTGCTTGTGAACCCTCCAGGCCCAGCACAGGCAAAGGTCAGCTGGCACCTCCTCTTCCTAGGGCAGACTTGCTCGTTGCAGTTTGATTCTGCTGCGTTGGAGAGCTGTCCTACTCCTTCATCTCCGATGGGAGTAACCTTTGCCACCTGATAGAGAAGAAAGAAAAAGTGACAGTTGCGTGGCCTCACAAATAGGGCACTGTCCAGTAGCTAGGCTGCTGCAGGAGTCAAAGGAGATGCAAACCCAAGCCAGAAGTTTGGGCTGAGATAGGGACACCTGAACCCAACTGAAAGCATTTTCTTTATAACTAGGTGCACACAAAAACTGTGTCTGAGACACCATACATTCAAAACCTGGAGCCGGGGGACGGTCTCATTCTCAGAGAGAAGATTAATGCCATATACGTGATACTTTATACCCAACCATGAGCCTGTTACCAGATCTAAACTTGCTTCACACCTTGTGCTGAGGGGCAGGCTTGGACGTGTGCTGGTGTGAGGAGAAAGAGGCAGCTTCATCCATAGACATGACTATGCCTATTCTGTCTGAGCTTGCAACCCTCCCGTCCCACCTATCCTCACAACCGCGCCACATGGCTAATGAAGGCAGGTGGGCTGGGCATGACATCCTTCTCAGATGGACCCTAACATCCGGGGCAGGCCAGGCTTCCAGGAGATGGTGGATGCCCCAAGCTCTGGCTGGCCTCAGGTGGGGTAAGTGTCGGTGCCCACACTCCGAGAGCCCTGGGGCATCAGGATGGATGCAGAAAGCAAGGGCTGGGGAAGACACCAGTCTCGGTAAACCAACACCTCGGTAAACTGACTGATAATAATAGACTCGGACCAGTAGCTGAAAGAACAGTATGGAAATACTCTTCCCACCAGTCAAATGCCACATAATTTTAAATGCATGTTTTAGCCGAATGAGGAAGAGATTCTGCCTAGGTTGGGAGACAGTTGTAAATCTTTTGTTGGGTTTTTCAGGTGAGGTTGCTGTAAACTGGAAGACCTGTTAGCTGAGTGGCTGGGGAACAGACAACACAAAACAGTTTGCATGAATACAAGTAATGATGTGTCAAATACTCCCGGAAGACCAGCCTGGTGGCTCTGCCATGTTCAGAGAAGTCTCTGAAACACAGTGGCTCCCAGCGCTGACAAATCCACAGTAAAACTGGACTTGCTGGTCAACTGGAAAGCAGCCAACTGTCTGTTGCACTTCTCTTTTCTTTGTAAACGCCTCAACTTTCCACTTTCCTCTGGCTGCTGTTAACCCAGGCCATGGCACTTCGACAGTTTCTCCACTTTCTGTCAACAAGATTTCTCAGAATTTCTTTCTGAATAACTATCAGAGCTTCTTTTGTATCATGAGTGATCTTGGATGTTTCTGCGAGCCCAGGGATTGCAGGCCTGCTCCTCCCTGTCCTGTTGACTAACGACTTTGGCTTCACCACCTTTTCAGTTCATTTCTTATGGCAGGGTATCCAGAAACAGGTCCCTAAAATTAATGGAGTAGGTAGGGCCAGGGAAGCATGAGGCATCCCATTCCAAATGTAATCAATGGTTTATAGCCACACTACTCACAATGAGCCTAGGAAGGAAATTATGCTTTAAAGATTATTTGGTACATGATATAAAAAGTTTTACTAATATTTCTTCAGAAAAATATAAACAGGAAAGCAGCATAAAGCTCTCCCCAGAATGGGCTAATTAGCAAATACAATAGAAACATTAGTCAAGAGTCCTTGAAGGGAGGGAGGAAGGAAACCATCAAATCTTCCATGTCTCTGTGTGGTGATGCAGTGCTTAATGGCAGGAAGTGAGAACAGGAAAAAGATGAAGGAACTGGCAGGGAAAGTGCAGTAGGGAAAAAACAGGTCACCCAGAGCAAGTACTCTGAGAGGCTCTGATAGACATCTTTAACAATAGGAGCAGGAGAACAAGTTTGAAATAAAGTAAATCTTGGGTCAAATGAGGATAATTAGCCATTGTTCAACTCTCGTGAAATGTGGCAAAAGGAAAACATTATTGCTTAGTGTAATTTTAATGACACATTTTCATTGTTTCATTTTTGTAACTATGCTTCTTTATTGCCCATCAGTATTTATAAGTTAACACGTTCATTTTTCATCCTTACATTTTGTCCAGTTACTCAGCAAACTCTGAGTAACCTGAGATGGGAAATGGCCTCCCAATCCAATTCTTGCAGAGCTTTCCAGTCCAGTGTTTCTGGAAGATATTCACAGGGGAGCAGCCTACATGTCCACTGGGCTGCCTTCCACAATTTAGGACTTGGTGGCATAGGTGGTGATCTGATCAGATCAGCTACAGCTTTTTTCACCATTTCTCTGCAGCTATGGAAGATGCTCTAGGTAACTTGCCTTTTCTGCGCAATGGCGACATTATAATTTTTCTCTTGTTTTCTTCCCACACCCACGCTTACAGTGTTATTTGCTATTCCTTCCACCAACATGATTAAGAGAACCAGTCTTTCCTCTCTGCCACAATATCTAGTATCACTATCAAGTCATCTTGTCTCACAATCACTGCAACTTCTATCTTCTCTAACATCCGCAGCAACCACTTCCCTCACAAATAGTTTATCCGAAGGAGGCTGCTAGAGCATCTTTCTTTTTTGATCAGCTTCAAGGTTGTAAACATTTGATCGTGACCTAAAACCTTGGTCTCATATTGCAACATAAAAGACACAGAAATGTTTGAGTGTATCACATGAAGAAGACGATGTCTGTCTCAAGCCATTACGCATCAGAGGGGTGTTAACATCCATTACAGATGAAGTATTTACAGATCAGTAGGTTTATATATTTTGCACTTGGCAGGCCTAAAAAAACCTGACTGGAGATCCCCCTTGCTTGTTGATTTTTCATATAACTTAGGGAACTTAAAATCCCTAAGTCTGAAATGGTGTTCATGTCATGGTGGTATTCAAAAGGGCCAGCAGGATAGGTCAGGTAAGATAGCCATGGTCCTACGCAAACTAATGGAGAAGCTGGTACAAAGTTCAGTCATTAAGGGCTGAATGCGGCATGTTATATGAGTATCATTAATGCTAGTCAACATGGTTTTATAGAAAAGAGCTTTTAAAAAAAAAATAAATCTGATTTCATTCTTTGAGGAGCTTACAAATCAGACTGATAAAAGCAATCGTGTAGATACCATCAAAGTCCAAGGAGCTTCAGGCAGGACTTCAAAGACGTTCTGATTTCAAAGCCTGTCTGCTACAATATCCATAATTCCCAGGCAAAGTGAATCAATAGAGCCATCAGTCAATTTCCGTAGGCAGTAAGGGGGAAGCCTGGCTGTGTTGCTTTATTTCTATTCAAGTTTCTCTGAGATTGCTCCTCTGTTCTTCAGCAAGTTCACTGGTGACCAGAAGGAAAAAGTGCAAGCGCCTGAAGGCATGCAGCAGGCAGGCAAAGGGCCTGCAAAGACCGCCGGCGAAGGCTGCTCAGAGGCTGCCTGCAGAGCAGGCTCCGTCAGGTGGTGAAGTTTTGGGCTGGAAGAACTGGANCAGCCCGCGCCCAACGACCGGGGGCGGCGCGAGGCCCGGCGCGAGGGGGCGGCGCGCGGCGGGATGCTCTCGACCGAGCGTTCCTGTCGAACGGGGCCGCGGCGGCCGGGCTGCCGGCATGTCCTCCGGGCCGCGCTGCCCGGTCTGCGCCGAGCCCTGGGTCTCGCCGCGGCTGTTGCCCTGCCTGCACTCGCTGTGCGCTCCCTGCCTACGGCGGCTCGGGACGTTGGGGGAGCCGGGCCCGGCCGTCGCCCGCAGCGTCCTCTGCCCGGTGTGCGACGCCGAGGTGGCGCTGCCCCCCGGCGGCATCGGCCAGCTCACCCCCGACTACCTGGCGCTGAGCCGCGGCGGGGCGGCGGCAGCGGGGTGCGACCTCTGCGCCGACGGGGCGGCTGCGAGGCGGTGCCTGACCTGCGGGGCCGACCTCTGCCTCTTCTGCTGCCAGGCCCACAGGTGAGGGGGCGGCGAGGCCCGGCCCGGCCCGGCTTGNGATTTCATTCTTTGAGGAGCTTACAAATCAGACTGATAAAAGCAATCGTGTAGATACCATCAAAGTCCAAGGAGCTTCAGGCAGGACTTCAAAGACGTTCTGATTTCAAAGCCTGTCTGCTACAATATCCATAATTCCCAGGCAAAGTGAATCAATAGAGCCATCAGTCAATTTCCGTAGGCAGTAAGGGGGAAGCCTGGCTGTGTTGCTTTATTTCTATTCAAGTTTCTCTGAGATTGCTCCTCTGTTCTTCAGCAAGTTCACTGGTGACCAGAAGGAAAAAGTGCAAGCGCCTGAAGGCATGCAGCAGGCAGGCAAAGGGCCTGCAAAGACCGCCGGCGAAGGCTGCTCAGAGGCTGCCTGCAGAGCAGGCTCCGTCAGGTGGTGAAGTTTTGGGCTGGAAGAACTGGAAACACAAAATCTACCCACGGCAGCGTGGGGAACGAGGCCGTTTCCCACATGACCGGCTCGGAGAAGACAGGAGCTGTGAGAGGCGGCAAACAGCTGGGGAGGCTCCTCAGAGCCTCGGCGAGGACGAGGACAAAGCGGGCTGTTGGGTGCCCTCTGCCCGCCTTTGCCTGCCCCATCCCGGAGGAGGAGCCCCGGCGGAGGCGGCGGGGGTTGTTCCCCGGCCGCACCGGCACCCGTCCCCCCCCACACCGCAGCCCNGAGCCCTGGGTCTCGCCGCGGCTGTTGCCCTGCCTGCACTCGCTGTGCGCTCCCTGCCTACGGCGGCTCGGGACGTTGGGGGAGCCGGGCCCGGCCGTCGCCCGCAGCGTCCTCTGCCCGGTGTGCGACGCCGAGGTGGCGCTGCCCCCCGGCGGCATCGGCCAGCTCACCCCCGACTACCTGGCGCTGAGCCGCGGCGGGGCGGCGGCAGCGGGGTGCGACCTCTGCGCCGACGGGGCGGCTGCGAGGCGGTGCCTGACCTGCGGGGCCGACCTCTGCCTCTTCTGCTGCCAGGCCCACAGGTGAGGGGGCGGCGAGGCCCGGCCCGGCCCGGCTTGGCCCGGGCCACCTCGCCTCGGGGGGCGTGGGGCGGCCTTTTCCTCTCAGTCTGCTGGAGGGCAGCATGTGGTTGGGTGGAGCAGGCGGGGACCTACACAAGAGCTAGCCAAAGCAGCAGACTCACATGGCTTCCAGTTTGTTCGGTCCCCAGTGGATTTTTATGCTCCCCGGAGGGTGCTCTGTACTCAGGTGGGGACCAGCAAGCTGCTAACAGTAGGTCGGTCAGCCCTGTTCAGGTGAGGCCATTAAGTCCAAAATCAGGCCACCCTTTGCCGGTGGTGGTGCCTGCTTGTGGGTTTGCATCTTGGTTTAGCACGACTGGGCAGGGAGACTGACGGCGCTCCAACAGGCGTGGGTGTGGGCAGACTACTAGCAGGACAAGAGCCTTGCGTGTTGTGCTCTCCCGCTTTGGAGAAGGCACATCTCCCAAGGGAAAATGGGGAAGTTAAGCGGCTGGTCTGCCTCTCTCCACCGCCAGAAACCTTTACTATGTGTATGTGCAAAGGCACCCTTAGGTGAAATGAAAGGAGATACATAGAAGTCCTGACATCAAGCCTGCCTACTGTGGTTGCTGCCTCCTGATGACTGCCCTGTGTGCCTGCCTGTTAACTGTTGTGTCCGTGTGTCTTGTGTGCATTTTCAGCATTTCTGTGAGGCCAGGAGCCTACAGCAGTAACACTATTGCAGCAGTCACACTATTGCTTCTCAGGGTGCCTGATATTGCAGGGTTTTTTTCTCTTGGAATAAGGGAAAACTGAAGAAGTGACAGCAAAAGAGAGCTGTTGTATCTCCGAGAGGGTCATGTCAGTAAGGCAGGAAGAAGAGGTGACTGCAACAGAGGTAGCAGCTGAAGAGGAGGCAGTCACAGTGGCCATTGAGCAAAGCAGAGGACAGGCAGCACCATGAAAGAACAGTGATAGGAAGTCTGCATGGCCTTATGAAGCAAGGAGACGACAGGCAGGGTCAGAAAAACACTCAGTAAGACTAGCCAGGAAAGCCTCAGCCTGGGTTAATCAGCTCAGCCTATTCTCTCCACGTTTGCTGTTCCTTTCCACTTGATTAGCAAATTCTTTCCCCAGAAAGAACTGAGGCATATTCCTCACTGCCCTGCCCCCCTGCAGATACTGGTGCCTGTGATAAAACGGCTTAGACTCTTAGTTACCTTTCCACTCCGGGCTGTAATTTTCAGCATACCATTCTGATTAGCTAATGCCTCATACCCCATGCAAGCTGCTGAAGAGTGATAAACTGAGACCTTGAATAGCAGCGTGCTGTACTGACAGAAATAACTGCAGAAGGTATAAAGCAGTAGGAAATTTGTCCCGATGACCCACTTCCTACAGTATTTACTGATACCATTTTTTCACCCCACTAGTATCTGCAGACTTGCACCTGATTTAGTTGATGGCAGAGCAGAACAAGGGCCAAGGAAAACCATTTTGAAATTATTTCTTGGTGTGTAGGGAAGATATCTAAGGATCTGAGTGCCACTGTTAAGCTCCTTGGAATAAGTGAGAGGTCTTAGGTTGAAGTCAGGGAAGTGTAAATTTGAAGGGTGTTATGCAAATAATGCTAGAAGACTTTGAAAATGTGCTGGTCCCAAGGGAGATTAATGGGAAGCGAAAGGAACAGTGTAAGGGCCGTGTCCTGCCCTGTGATGAGGTTGCTTTGTGTTGCCAGAGCAACTCCATAGACCTGGTCCTCAGAGTATTTCTTTGCTTATGGCTTGGAGCTCCTGTCGCAACCTCCAGAAGTCATTAGTGCAGGAGACAAGGAAGGAGAGAAGGCTTTTACATCCTGCTCAATAGCTAGCTCCCAGTGTCCAAAATAGCAGAAAATGGACATATTCTAGTGCACCTGTAACATGGTGGACCATCCACCTGTGACATGGTGGATATCTGGCTCATAACAGGTTCTTTGTGTCCCATCCTTGGTCTCCTCTGAGCAGGACCTAACCTGGTGGCCAGAAGGAAATGAAGTTTAACTTTCAGAATATTAAATGTTTTGCCACAGACTGTCTTCTGGCAGTGGCCTGAACTAGATTTTCCCCTAAGGAATATTAGAGCTCATTTGTCTCAGCAAATTTAAAGCTGGTGAAAATCTTTGGGCTGATGGCTGAGGAGCCTGGCACCTCCTGTTCCTTTCCAGAAGTGACTGTGCATGAGTGATTCTGTTTTGAGGCACCTCCTGCCATCTCTCACTTTGTAGAGCTTACCGCCCTCCCGCTGCCTTTGTCACAGTGGGCTCTGGAGGTAATTGCAACCATCCCACTTCTGTCATGCTCCATGAAGGGGCTGCTGGCAGTAGCAGCCTGACAGCCCGTTCCCTGGTCTGTATGTGGCCATGGTGGGGCACACGAGTCTTGTGTCTGAAAATAGCACTGACTGCATGCCGGGAGCCTGAGAGCAGCCTCTAATGAGCTGCTTGCAGATGCTGTCCTCTTTTGTGTGGAGCCTTGTCCTCAGGAGACCACAAGTCCCTTCGTGCAGAGTGGATTTCAGTGGAGACAGGAGGGAGCAGTGCACACTGTGACTTGCAGTCTGTACAGACTGGCATTCGCAAGGGGTCTTGGCTGTCTGCATTTCATATTCAACATGCCTAAAGTGGTGTGTGGTTGCTCCCTTCTAGGAGACAGAAGAAGACGGCCTCGCATGCCGTGACAGAGCTGGAGAACACCAAGGATTGCAGCCAGGCTGGGAAGCCTCTCTTCTGCCCTTCCCATCCCACAGAGGAACTAAGGCTGTTCTGTGAGCAGTGTGACCAGCCTGTGTGCCAGGATTGCATCGCAGACAGGCACTGGCAGCACCCCTATGACTTTACTGGCAATGTCATCCACAGGCATGGGGATGCCCTGCGGGAGCTACTGAAAAGCACCCAGCAACACACAGGCACCCTAGAGGATGTGCTGAGCCAGATTGATGACATGGGCAGTGCTGTCCGCAGTCGCACAGAGGCTGTGGCCACAGAGATCTGTCTGTTTGCCAGTGGGTATGTGAAAGCAATTGAAGAGCACCGGGACCGGTTGCTGAAGCAGCTGGAGAACTTGAAGGTGCAGAAGGAAAACCTGCTGCACTTGCAGAAGGCTCAGCTGCAGCAGCTGCTGCTAGACATGAGGACAGGTGTGGAGTTCACAGAGCGCTTGCTGACAAGCGGCTCGGACCTGGAAATCCTCATCACCAAAGGGGTGGTGGCGAGCCGGTTGGCAAAGCTGAACAGCATTGCTTACAACACCCACCCCAGCGTGGACGACGGGATCCAATTCTCTCCCCATGAGAGGGCAGGGCAGTGTTGTGGCTATGAAGTTTTTGGGGCCATTCTCAGTAAAGTGGTTGATCCAGCCAGATGTACCCTGCACGGGGAAGGTAATGAGGTGCTGTACAACAGCTGAACAGGAACACACTGCTCCCTGAAGTCACCTCTCCATTCACTGTACCCACGTGGTGTGCAGCTTAAGGCACTGTTGGCTCCCTGCTCTCCCACATTGACTAGGGGCAGAGGTAGAGTCCTGCCAGAGACTGTGTTGCTTGCAGGGAGCCAGAGACCTATCCCCGTCCAGATGTACAGAGCATACTGCAGCCGCTCTGCAACATCATTGACCTCACCATGGGGCTGAGGTGTGAGGAGAGCAACCCTTAGGCCCAAGGCCACAGCTTACTTGGGACGAGAATGGTGCCTGCAGTGGCAGGACGTGATGTTCTCCCAGTGGCTCCAGCTGTTGTGCGTGGGCCCAGGCAGATCCCCTCCGTGGCTGAGCGAGTAGGTTCATTCCCCTTACAGCTTCTGCTGAGATTGCCATGGGAATAACTGGCATCAATGGTTTCATGGGTATTTGCTTACTAAGGACTTGGAGCAGGGCCAACAAAGAGTTCAGTAATGGCCTGCACAGGGCAGGTGAGACAGACCCAGAGCTCCTTTGATACCTTCCATGCCAAACTGGAAGTGCCAAGGTCTCCGGGCTTCCACACTGCACAGTGGGGCTGTTCCTCTTCCCTCCTGATTGCATGGTGCACCTTGAGGTCTGGGAAGATGCTGGCTGGGCTCAGAAGGGCAGGCAGGAAGACCACCCTGGTCCATACAGACCTCCAGGCTAAGCCTGCCCAACATCTCTCGGCACCTATGACTGCACTTGGTCCTGATCCCCAGTCATATGTTTACTTTTCCCTGTGAGTGGAAGAAGCTTTACACCCCAGCAGCAAAGTCCTGGCTGTGCTCTGATGGGACTGCAACACTGTGAAATAGGTGGGAGGTGGCAGTCATGGCTGGTGTGAATCCTTTCTGGTCCTGTTTCTCTGCCTTACAGATCTCCATAGTGCACGTCAGAACCAGCTGACTGGCTTTACCCTGCTCTGCAATGACACCACGGGGGAGCGGATGGGGCGAGGAGGAGAGGCTGTGCGGGTCACCATCACCCACAAGGACAAGAGGGACTGGTGGGTATTTCTCCTGAGAACTCTCCGGTCACTGGGTTTGCCTTTCTGCCTCCCTTACCCTGGCGCTCTCCTTGTTTGGGCAGGTGGGAGGACATGCTTCAGCATGTGGGTCAGAATCTGTAGGGGAAAAGGCACTAGTGTTCTTCCCACTGGTATAGCAGTGCTTCCCACTGGTTGTATTTGGCTGTGTGGAGCTTGACGGTGTTGGCTCAGATTTGTGTTGAGTCTTTCAGTGATTTGGGACTTCTTAAAGGATTCAGCTCTCAGTGGGTGTTAATTATTGTCAGAGTGACCTGTGGTTGCTTCCCACCCCTACCAATAGACACCCAGGGCTCCTGCTTTTGTTAACACCTAATGAGCGTAAAACATAGCAACTCAGAATGGCTGTCCTGAGTCAGACAAGACAGTCCACCAAGCCCAGGAGCCTCTGGCAGTTAAGTGCTTAGTTCATGTTCTGGAGAAAGAATCTATGTCAGGACTTCGTGTTTTCTCCTTTAGTTATAAGTGTTGAGCACTTTAAACTGTTCAGAGGTTTTCTAACAAAAGCGGGGAAGATCACACTTAAGCTTCTAAGTGTTTCCACAATGAAAATGACCAACCAGAAAAAAATGATTTTGTGACTGTTTGCAAGCCACACTTGTTACTATAAAGCAGCCAGGCACAAATGCAGAACCACTTGGAGGTCAGTTCTTAAGAAAAGCATCTATTCTGTTTTCTAGTACATGCAGTGCAGCTAGAGCAAGATGCCAGTGTAACTTGTTCCAGGATCTGCTCTTGGTGGGATGACCTGATGAAAAAAGAGACAGGATGCTAAAACTCCTTGCTGTAGGGAAGTGTTGACATGGTGTACAGAAACAGTGCTGGTGCACAGTGCACAAATGCTTATCAATAGAGCATCGTTGTTCAAGAATATTGCTCCAGTGTACCTTCCTTCCTTATGTGTTCATACGATGTAGGAAGGTGTGCGCACGAGGGTTATGCAGATTTTGCTTGGTAGGGTAGAGGTCGCTGTGGCCACATTAACTCAATGTCTTGTTCTTGTGTGTATGCAATTGCTACATCTGTTGCTGAAAGCCGTCTGGCTCTGGGTTGAGGCGCAGCAGCTACAGAAGAGGGTGAAGTATCACCACACAGTTCATGGCAGGAAATGATGTAGGCAGCTGCATTGATGTGAAATGGTGGGGGGGTGGGGATTATAGCCTGCAAATCTGGAAGATTATAAATTGTCATGTCATGGGGCGCAAGAGACTTAATTAGCGGGGATTAGGAGGAACACCTTTCTCTATGCAGAGCTGCCTGATAATTGTCTGTGGAAAGCTCTTTCGATCTTCCTGTGAAGTGGGAAATCAGTCCCCAAGTAACTAGCTGATGCTTTCTCCCTGGCACTGTGTGAAATTCAGCGAGCATCACTTTGGAAAGGGAGAGTTCAGCAGCAGAGACCTAGAACTCCTCAGAGCATTGAAGAGAAGAGTTGGGGTCATGCATTTGCAACAGTGGTTAAAGTTATTCAAACCTGCCCTTTTTATGTCCTGTTCTATTCGTGGCTCTTCTGGAGGTAACTGCTCTCTGAAGCTGTGAATTTGTCTCATGTCTGACGGCTCTTATCTGATGGGATAATCTGACCTGCAAGTGTGCTGTCTGTCATCTTCTGCTTTCAGTGCTCAGGGTTGCTACAAATCCTTGCAGTGCAGCTAGCTTTGTGTGACTTCCTTTGTATGGTTATTGCATCTCCCAGTAGTAGATGTGTGTGAAAGCTACTCAATGCTTGAGCATTGCTTGTGCATCCTGTTAAGCTTGCTTAAGACTTGCAGCTGCTGAACAAGGCTGAGGATAAGGAGCTGACCACAAATCTAGACCAAACAGTGGTTCACATGTAGAGCAATTTTCTGCCAGTCACTGACCTCTTCAACTTCTCTCTATTCGTAGTGCAATCAAGCCAACAGTGTGTGATAACGGTGATGGGACCTACCATATTTCCTACAGCCCTGAGGAGCCAGGCTTGTATGCTGTCTGCGTCTATGTGAAAGGGCAGCATGTACAGGTAGCATTTCTTGTTTCTCTTGCACTGCTTCTTCTTTACCTGCTTTTCTTTTCTAAGTGTTTGCTTCACATCTTTCTAAGAATTGCCTCTACCACTTAACAGTTTAAGACTGAGTTTAGCGATCTGTGACTGACAGGATTGCCCAGCTGGTTTTTGGAAACACAAACACAACATCTGATAGCATCCACTGCAGCAGTCTCTCTGCTTGCTTGTCCTTTGCAGGGCTCGCCGTTCACTCTGATGGTGAAAAACAAGTTCCGTGAGCACCAAGGCGTGTTTCACTGTTGCACCTTCTGCTCAAGCGGAGGGCAGAAGGCTGCTCGCTGTGCCTGTGGGGGGACCATGCCAGGTGGGTGCTCAACATTCCCCACACTTCTCAGTGAGGCTAAGCAGCACTGTGGCCATGCTGTTCCTGTTCCAGTGCTGGCATGTTGGGAGCTTCTGGGCTGTGTCACATGGTGCCCAGTGCTGTCCTGTGGAAAAGCCTCACTCCTCATTTAGGACAAGAATTCAACTCCCTTATTTGTTTAATCACAACTAGCTTTCCTGTCCTTGACCTGCATGTGTCATTGTGTGTTTTGCATGTTTTAGTATAGAACCATTCTCTTCCTTTTTCTGTGCTTGATCTGTATCTGGCTCTGACCACAGTCACCAGTGGCTGGCACAGGGTTCTGCAGGCCTGTGTCTTGTATTACTCAACAGGCAAGGGGATGGAAGTCTTCAGCTTTCCCCAGTGACTGGAACAGGGAGGTCCCCCTCTGCGGTTCTCCTTTCTTTAAGGAGCCGTGGTAATTTTGGCCTTTAATATGCTATGCTCTCATCGGTGCATGACCCCCCATCTTAGAGAAGTACTGGGGCTGAAGCACTCTCTGAAAGCCTCTGATACACTGGGATTTTCTGGCCCACTTTTGGTTGCCTCTTCTCTTGCAGGTGGGTACCAAGGCTGTGGCCATGGACACAAAGGTCACCCTGGCTGCCCACACTGGTCGTGCTGTGGACAAGTGAAGGAGAGCTCAGAGTGTTTGGGAGGGCCTCCCAGCAACACCCCGCAGAGGAGTTTGCTTAGGACAGTGGTGCTGTGAGCAGCCAGGTGAGCCCCTGCGAGCCCAGGGCACTGCTACTGGCTGCTGCATGAGCACAGACCACGAGGATCCCCGCGATCACTGCATAGCCTCACTGCCAGAAAACATCATCGTGATGGGTGTGAACTGAGAAAGAGGAATGAGGGAAAATAAAATTGTGCCTTATATTGCACCTGGAGCTGTGTATGCAAAGTTGTTTTGTGCCTGAACAGGAGCAAACACTGAGTGCTTACGCTTTCAAGGACTCAAGGCCTGTGAGGTCAGGCTCTAAGGGGAAACTCAATCTGAGCAGTTACCTCACAGGAGGATCAAGATGTGTCTCATTCTACAGGATCAACAGTCTCTGCTGTCCTTGAAGAGGCCAAAGCTGCTTGTTGGGGCACATTCCAAAGGGTTTGTGTTTGTGCCTTGGAAAGGCTTGGCAGCCTGAATATGGCTTCCGCCTCCCTGTTAGATGTGTGGTGCATGTAGCGCAGTCACACTCCTGGGAGCTGCTGTTGTGTTTGCAATGCTTCTATTTTCTCTAAGTAAGCTGTAGTCTCTTTACACCCTCCCTGCAAAGGAAGAGCAAGGCAGGTTAGTGATATATCTGAAGGAAATCCAGGGAAAAGCCATGGTGCTGATGGGAACGGGAATTAGAATGTTAATCACCCAGTCTGTAAGTTCTCATGGAGATGGTGTGGGACATAGCGCTGCTGGGGGTGATGCAGGAGCACCCAGCTCACCCAGGGAAGATTTGTGGACAGTTTGAGCATCGGTAGGAGCCACAGGCACAATTTTGCAGGTGTCTGTCCTGAACTGGGGCAACTAGGCAAGAGTGGCAGAAGGAGATGGAATACAGCAAAACTGGATTTGGCTTGTGCAGTCTTGGCAAGACACTGTTTTTGGAAGGAGAACTCATCCCATTTTCCATGGGGGAAGGGGGATGTATCTCCTGGGCTGTATGCATGCTGCCAACCCATAGTTGGGGAAATGGCATCTGTGATGAGGAGGAAGAAGCACTTTCCTGGAAGGGCAGCTGCTAACCTGCTGATTGCTGCCTACCTCTTGCCTGGGTGCAGCAGGCACCCTGGATACCTTCCTGAACAAAAAACATTTGTGTCATTGAGACTGGGAACGCTACTGCCCTGGGGACAACCTTGCTAGTAGGTGTGTGTTGCTATGGGCTCCTGATACTGCCTGGGGAGCTGGGGACAAAGGTCTGACTGTTGGTCATTTGGGGGGAGGAATGCTGCTCCAGTGTCAACAATAAGGACTGGTTCTTGCTTTCTGGCTGATGATAGCTGGCTTGTAAATAGTAGAAACCTGTGCTGTCTGTTTGCTTGGACCTAGAAGATTCTCATTTGTTCATTCCTCTTACAAAGCCAGTTTTGGAACCTCTTCTTCCCAGCAAAGGAGATAGATATCCTTATGCAAATGCTGTTTATAGCTTTCCATTTATCATCGAGAAAGGGCTGTCAAACAAACGGGGGAAGGTTAGGCAGTTTAAATCTCCAAGTTAGGCAATTTAAGTCTCCAAATTGCAGACTCTGAAATTTCAAAGTGGAAGTTTAATTTGAGTTAACCTTTAATGGATCAAACAGTAACTCATTCTTGTCTATGCTGTGTGCAGAGTCAGTGCTTGGGTACAGAATGTGATGTAAAATGAAATGCCTCATTTTCTGTGTTTTTCTGTTTCTTGCCCCCCTACTCCCTACATGTGCATTGTTTTTTCTCAGAGCTTCCGTGCTGTGTTGCAGAGGGAACACATAAGGACGGCACGACCTTCTAGGCACATAATTTCTGTCTAAAAACATCTTAGTCCTCTCAGACAGAGGAATGTGGTTTCTCTTTGTGTTAGGCATCCCTTACACACCCTGTCGCTGACATTTTCCAAGAAGCTGTTTGTAAGAATTGCACCAGTGAACATATAAACCCTACAGGGAACTGCAGTGAGCTTGGGCTGAGCTGTTTGATATGAGGAGAGCAGTTTTTGGACAGCATGGGGTACTAATCCTGCCAGGGTCAGGCCCTTGTATTGCTTTTTTTTTTTTTTTTTCTTTTTTTGTGGACTTGAAGGGTCAGTCACTCCCAGGGATTATAAAGTATTGATCGGCTACCACTCTTTGTTTGGGCAAAGAGGACTGTGCATGAGGATATCTTGAAGAATCATGTGCAGAAAAGAAATTTAATTACCTTAGTCACTTTGTGGGGGGTTAGGTTCAAGTGTCTTCCCATTATTTGCAAGCAGACTTTGCCCTCGGTGTTCATGACTCAGAATGCTATGCCAAGTTAATACATCCTGCTGATTTGCTGGAGTCTCACACTGGTCCCCAACAGCCATTCCCAGGAATGGCTTCCTGTGCTCTGTTGGTAATCGGCCTTGGGCAAATGATGGATTAGGAGGTGTAGTTAGTCTGCTGGGCTACATGATGTTATTTCTGACCAGCTGGTCCTTGAGATAACAAAGGTATTTTCAAGACAGACATACATGCAGTGCTGACAGACTGCATGTGTAAATATTGATATTTTTCCCAGGACAAAAGCTCTTGCTGATAAAATTGTCTGTCTCCAAAGTTTGAAAAAAAAAATAAAGAATGGGGATGAATGTGAGAAGGGGCTGTGGGATGCAAGAGAAGGAGGACTTACTCCCTAGGTAGGGAAAACAAAGCAGCTGGAAGCAAGAACAAGAGACTGTGGAAGACATGGAAGGTGCCCTGCAGCCTGGAAGACTCCACGTAAGGTGCCTCTCGAGTCAGGTATCACGCTAGGGTATCTCTCCCTTCTCAGAGGAGGCAAACCACACTGATGGCACAGCTGCACATGCAGCTTTGTGCACGAGTGTGTCCCCAGAAGATCGCAGGAGCAGTGGGGAAGCTGGCTCAGCAGGGCTTCTTGGCCTTCCCCCAGCAAGAAATGACAGACAACAGTGCACTGACCATCCAGGCTGTCATGTCAAGACTGTGGCCCGCAGGCAGCGTAGAGGGATTTGTCTATTTCCAGCCAAGGGTGACTTACCACCTCCTGGTTTTCAGAGATGAGGGCTTGTTCTGAGTGCTTCTGCTTCCAGCTTCCCTTTGAGGGCAGGTGAGGCCAAGGACAGGTAGATCTGAAAAGGCAGTGCCAGGCTGTCCTCCTTCCAGCCCTCTGGGTGGGACCTTTAGTGTTCCCATCTCCAGTGCTTCTCAAGCACCTCTTGACACCATTGTTACAGATGTGGGAGAACGAGGCTGGAAAGGCCAAATATTTTTGGCCAAATCCCAAGGATAGCTTTCATCTTTTTCAGCCTGCTTGCTGCCTTCACCTCTCTTGAGCACTCTATCAAATGTGGCTGCTTGTCAGCTTACCATAACTCCATCTTCTCCTGGTTCTTCTCCTTTGCTGATAGCTCCTTCAGCTTTCTAGTGACTCTGAAGTAAGGCATGGACTTCCCATAAGTAAGGAAACTCTTCTGACAGAATTATTATTTGTGAAGAAAGAAACAACTCATGAAGGGCAGAGTGACCGTAGTCTGGTTCTTGTGCCTGTGCCTCTCCTGCACCACTGAAGATCTTCTTGGGCCCTGACCAACCCTCAGTCCTTCTTGCCCCATTGTTCCCTCATGCAGGCGAGAGGCAGCACATGCTGTGTCCAGCTCTGGACCACCAGCTGGTGGCTCCAGCAAAACTGGTAATGCTTTGTGCCTGCTGTCGCCTTCCCCTCAAGGCAGTCAAGGCAGCTGATGTCTCTTCTCCAGGTGCTCACCAGCTTTCACAGACTGTGTGGCTCTAGATCCTGCGGCCACATTTGGTTGGATTTCACTAACAGATTCAAAAGTGGTAAGAGCTGGGCAGACCATGTGGTCACAGACCCTTGATTTCTTTGGGAAATATCCTGAATACCTCTTGTTTTTACCTGTCAAGTATGAGATCTGCTCAGTAATTAATGTGTTGCTGCCCTGATGGATGGGATTTGCCCTGGTCCTACTGGGGCTGCCTATGCCTGAGAAACAGATCTATTTTTCCAACATGGAAGTAACCCCGTCATTGACTGTGCAGTGAGATGTGCTGCAACTACAACCCTAAGTGGTGCTGAAAGGGGACACCTCGTTTGTGCACTGCACGGAAGGCAGCCATAAATCAGGTGTCACTGAGGGCAACAGGATATTTCTTAATGTGCATTTCCCAACAGGCCATTATGGCCTGGAGCTATTCTTAGCTTCTAGTAATACTTTGCTAAATTACGAGAGGTTTAGTAATCAGTAGAACACTACAAAATAAATCGGAATTATTATTATTATTTTTTTTTTCAGATTAAAAAGGGCTGTTCTATGCTAAAGGAGAGGGGAAGTGAAAAACATATGAAGTCTGCTTTATAAGTTTAAACCAACTTATTGCAACAACCAAAGAGCAACAGTGATTCTCAGGTGAAAGATTTCCACTCAAGTTTCATTTAGAGGCCAGAGGATGAAGGACGTGCTTTCAGTAACAGCCAAGATCGGAGCGTTAGCAGTAGGTCCTGTTCGCACCCCTGCTGTAGACCTTGCACAGAGCATTCCGGTAGCTCCTCTACCTGGAGAGAGATTAGCTTCACAGTTAAGCACTCGCATTGGAACAGTTGAGTAAACCCAATGCCTAGTCACTCTTGAAAGCAGAAGGTCTCACCCTGGCTCCTCTGTCCTTGGTGCAGGCCATGCAGTCCTGCCCCATGAGAAGCATCACTGGGTGCTTCACTGACACTCCTCTGACCACATAGGGAGTCAATTCCCTAACCCAGAAGGAAACCATTTGCTTTCTAATTTTACTTTGTTTCCTAACAGGTGATTAGGCTTAGTGGAGGTTCAGAACTGTGCTCTCATCACTGCAGGGTGGTGGGACGTGAGAGAGGTTCAACACATGATTTGTAACTTCATTCTGGCATCAGGAGGCTGGAAGTGGTGAGTCCTGGGTGCTAAATGCCTTGGATTACAGTTTACTGACTTTGGTGCCTGTACAAGCCCCTTCCAACCCCCTCTCTGCTATCTAGAAAAGTCTGTTATGTGTCATGCACCACATCTGGCTATGTTCATCCCTTGTAGAAGTGAGCAGGCTCTTTTGGAGTTGAACTGTGGTCCAAAAGACTAAGAGCACGCTTCTGAAATCTCGCACATGCACAGTTAGAAGGCTGTTGTGCCCCTTAGGGCATCGTAAGCCCTCCTGAACCCTACTCAGTCTTTGTAGCTAGTCTTGATTTGAACCTCTGGTTGTTGCAGATCAAGTAATTTGGTTTTTCTTAGGTGCTTGACTGTTCCCAGTTCTTCTGGGTATCCTCAGCTCTGCATGGGAAAGCTCTTTGCTCCCTCTAATAATCCAAACTTGCTGGAGGTGACTATGAACTGCCAAAAATTCCCGTTTCCCCATCCTCCCTGGAATGCAGTCCAGACATAGATGACAGGATACACAGGTTCCCCTTCAGGAAACTGAACATGGTGGTACAAGCTGCCTTCTCTTTTCTGCTCTTTCACAATCTCTCTGCCCTTCTCAGTCTCTTATGCCCAAGAGCTATTCATCCTGCCCCAGCCTTGAGTGAGACCAAGCACAGAGGGAAAGGCTTGCAGGGTCTGTGCCGGTTTCTTTCCACTACGTGCTCTGACTTCCACTGTAATGGCAGATCTGGGAGCAGCAGGAGCTGGTCTTGGGGAGTAGAAGTAGTTTGGTCTGGAGGAGTTCAGAGGAAGAAAACAGCAGTAGAAAAGACACCACTGCCCAACCTGTGTGACTGACAGCACTGCTGAGCCTGGCGGAGCCTCTTTGCACAGCACAGAGAGGCAGAGATGCATATTGCTGATGGGGCTGAGAAGGGGACCTGCAGGTGGGACTTCTCTGCCCAGTGCCAACAAGATGATTGGAGATTTTAGCAAGGAGACCTGAGCTAGTCCTGGATATAATGCAACCCACCAGTGATGGGCGAGCTGTGGATCTACATGGGAGACTGCTACACTCTGATCCCAGGATTAGCTGGCTACCAAATGATGAGCTGTGTTATTTTTTGTTTTAAATCAGACATGTTTATTTAATGGTTGGTGTAGGAGGTCTCTCTTGTTCTCTCCTGTTGCCCGGTGACTCACCAGGCCTCCCTGTTTTTGACTGGCCTGGTAGGGGGAGCTGAGATACTCAGTGCTTCCTCATTCCTGAGAGTTCACTGCTTGGGCTCACCACTCCTTAGCTGTGTTCAGTTATTTAAGCAGGACAGCCTGGGAGAATATATCATGTGAAGGACAGTGGCTGTGCTGAACAGTGTGGGACCTTTGGGCACCTGGTGTTTGGCTTGTCTTCGTAGGTGCTGTGACCATGGCATCCCAAGGCCAGGTCCTTTTCTGCAGGTATGGTATTATCTGCATCTGCTTTGGGAGAGAGGAGGGAGGGAATTGCATTTTTCAGACTCCTCGGCTGCCAGGAGCTTTCAAGACACCAGTTCTTTGCAGCTTGACTCTATACTGCACTCACCAAAGCTACTTAAATACTGGTACAGTTTCTTTTATACAATCAGTAAGGCCATGTAGCTGTCAGACACCCATGTACAGGTTATCAACTGCAGCCAGGATGGAGATGTGTGTCCTAGAAACTCTGCATGGCTGGAATATGCCACTTCAGGTTTGAATGCTGTTGTAGGTCAGGGCTGGTCAGGATGGCTCGAGAAAGGCTCTGTATTCTTGCTGTGGTAGGTTTGGGTATTAATGGCTTGAGGGAGGCTCCACATTCCTGCTGCTGTCCCTCAGACAGTTGCTTCTGCCTCTATCACATCTTTGTACTGTGGGGAGGAAGGCAGGAGCTGTCCTACAGCATGTTTCTTTGCTGTGTGGGTCAGGAGTAAGAGCTGGGAAGATCTGCAAGCTGGTTTGTACCTGTTTCAATGAGACTCTTTCCTTTGGAGCTACTGACCAAGTCCTGGTGAACTAGAGTCAGAAGAAGTAGTACTGTGGGGAAGACCATAAAAATATGTACTTCATATCCTTACTTCCTGATCAGTTGAAAATAACCCCCACCGGATTGCAAGACTGGTTGGCGAACTTGCTTCAGCCTCTGATGAATGTGGACCAGGCTTACATCTAAACCTGACTGCTTGAACAGAACCACCACCAAGCCACATCTCTTCATCCCAAGTGTGGGCTCTCACAGGTTGGATAGAGGCAGAGGCTCCAGTGAGGTGTGGTAGACATCCCTGCTTGTGTTTATTCTGTCAAAAAGGTTTCAGCTGTTAGGAGTATCTGTCCCACCTGAGCTGAACAGCAGCGAGAAGGACAGTCCACACGTGAACAAAGAGACCTCTTATGCATGAGCCATGCTCCAGCTTTCTCACATGGGGCATCAATGAAGTGCTAAAAAGTAATATTATCTGTACCTTTTCACTGACAAAAGTGAAGTAACTAGCAGACATAATGTAACATGGTGTGAGTATTCACTGGGCATCATATTCCTCATGCGTCTGGAATGCATGTAATAACCAGCTCTATTACTCTCAAGAGGCGGCCCAGCTGGCTTTTGTCAGGGAAGTGCAAGAACTGATGGGTGTGAAAAATGCATGCCTACCCCTTGCTGCTCTCAGAACCATACTTCGGCTCTGCCAGCGCCTCTGCCTGCCCCGGGCAGCTGCGCGCAGCCAGACGGCAGCAGGTCACTGGAAGCAGCAGGCTTCTTCGAGGACATTGGCTTCTTCAGGCAATCTTGAAATGTAGAAATAGCCCAGAGAGAGGAGTGAATTTTCCAGGAAGCTTCAGAGGGGCAGTGGGAGGTTTTTATTGATTTTAGGAAAAAACCAAAATAATAATAAAAAAACCACTAAAAAAAGTAAAAATGAAGTGCTGAGAAAAGCTGAGCTCTACAATCATTAACTGCTCACTGGAATGGAAAATCCTACTTTTTGGGTTACCCCTGCCATGCCATTTTTTTTCCACAGTAAGCTTTGATATAAGAAGGAAGGCAGAGGACCTTAAATCTCTTAATCTTCCATTTTTTTTGATCCTTACACCTCTAAGCCCTGTGCTGAGGGGAAGCTTACTGTGAGTGGAGCTAGAGATCAGGAGAATTAAGCCTCTGCTGCCTGTCGCGGTGGGGCCGCAAGCCTCTCTCTGTCCCTGGGCTGTGCTCGGCAGCATTCAGGTGGGGAATGAATGAATTTCATGCCAAATTCCATTTGGCTGATCAGGAATGGGACCACGGAAAAGAGAGTAGGATGCACAGAGAGGCATCCTGCAGGCTGCCGAAGCAGTGCCAGGAACCAAGGGTGGTGTCAGGGCTCTGACTCGTGCAGCTCCAGCCGTCTGCGTCCATCTATTTCCATGCCGCTGAAACGCTGGGTATATTGAGAGGTGCTGATGCACAGAAAATTGCTTTTCACTTGAACTGCTGGACTGGACTGTTGCGAAACACAGCTACCGTCAGCATGCGGTTGGGTTGCCAGCTTCCTCTTGTTCGCCCCCGCACTCCAGATCTACTCAACAGGCACAGGAGTCTCGCAGGCAAATACTTTTAAAGCCCTTGTGGTTCTTGGATCTCACGGTTTCTGCAGAGGAAACTGCAAAGGGCCCGATTTCTCCTTGTCCCTGGCAAGGGGTGTTGAAGTGGGCGGTGGCATCTGTGTACCCAAAATTGCCATCTGCCCTATAACAAACGAGTGGCTTTTTCTGCCAGCCCTGCTGCCACCTTCAACCAGGGGTGGGAAGCACCTCTCTGGATGGTGCTAGCAAGCCTTTGCAGCTACGGGGGCAGGTGGTACCAGCAGGGGACAAAAGCATTGGTGCTGGCCCGTTTGTGCTGGTTTGTGTTTGCCTGTGAGCGAGCTGAGGATGGTTTTGCCCAGCAGAGTGCTAGGGCAGAGGTAGTGTTCAGGCCACAGGGTCCTTTTGAGGACTGGAGGCAAGTGTGATGGAACCCAAAGTGTTCAGGGACTGCACGGAGGGTGTCCTGGCTGCTTGTCCCCTGCCATACCCCCTCTGTCATTTACCAATGAAATTCCTGTAACCCACGGGCAGCATCCTTCGGCTCCCAGCAATTTCTTCCCTGCCCCCTCCTGGGAAGGAGGGTTTTAATATAGAGGGGTGAAGGTGAGTCCCAGCTGCTATGTGATGGCATGGCATGGCTGCTGCTTGCTTTGTGCTTCCCAGGCGTGAGAGCTGAGGCTGTTCATGGCAACATTGGCTGAGTTTATAGCAACTATCTTGCTCTGGGATCGACTCCATAGAAATTGGTGGAGCTCCTCAAGGAGGCAGATGTTATTCAGCATATGCAAGAGGCTTGGCATCTGCCCTGGAATAGGAAGGCACAGGGTTGTCCCACGATGAGCCTGGCTGAGATCTCGAGTGACTCGGTGTTGAGCCCCATGGGACATGACAAGTCTTTGCTGGGAGCTGTCACGCTGCGGGATCCGCATGAGCCAATAAACGAAGTCTCTGTCCCACAGGCTCCCAGGGGAGGCAGTGGCTGGTGGTGGGTCCCCAGCTGCCCAGTGCCCGCAGCTGGAGGATATCCACCGCTTTCCTCCCTGACAGGGTCAGCTGTGACCTCAGCTGCAGGGCACCCAGAGGGGGCAGGTGGACAACTGTTGTCCACCCTGGTCATGAGTGAAATCTGGTGAGAACAGGGAGGAAGCCAAACACGTGACACCTCCCAGCTCTGAGGGCATCTCGGCAGGGAGGGCTTGGTATGGATGTGAATGTATATATAGACTTGTATGAACCTTTATATCAACTTATCGCCTAGTCGTGGTGAAATACATGGTTCTGATCCCTTCTCCTAAGCACGCTGGAATGTGCAGACAGGGCTTCCTCAGACAACTTTCCATTGGCTTTAAGGATATGTACGAAAGGGAGACAGTGGGAGGGCAAGCGAGCCTTCTGCAACATCTCCCCTTCTCTCCATCCCCTCTTTCAACCCATGTTCACTTTCTCCCTTCCCTGCTACTCCCTGCAGGAGTGGCTTGTTCACACGGTGCAACTCCCTAGAGCTCTGTGTCAGCCCTGTGATCATAGTATCTGTGGTGACTGAGGTGCGATTGTGCAAGTAACTGATGCAGGCACATGTTAATGGTGGGAGGAGTTTGCGGTTGCACAGACGTGGATGTCCTCTCGTGCGGGAGGCTGCCTGATATGTTGGGAAAGAGTGTGCTGCAAGCTGGCAAATGATGCTGAAGTGGAACAGCTATTTTTGTGTAGGCGGAAGGGCCGTGACATCTTTCAGCCTTGTCCTGCCTGGGGATGAGAAGGGAAGCAGCAGCTCAAGAGTTTCTGTGTACAACAGGGCAAAACAAGCCCTGGGCTGGCAGCCCCGGACACTGATGTGGAGTAGCCACTATTGGTGCCCGTGCCTCCGGCAGCACGGCTCCCTCCAGCGACCTGCCGGGCTTGGGAATGGACTAAAGTCCCCTGTGAGGACCTCCTGCAGCTCTCTGGGCTTCTCCTCGGACAGTCCTGAGCAGGGCTGAGCCCAGCACACCTGTGAAACTGTTGGTCATGAGCATGTGAGCTGCTTGGTCTGGGATGTACCGGGGGGGTTTTGTGAGCAGCTGCTTCAGGGCTTGTTGTGGTGGGGAGCTGAGGTCGCTGCCACAGCCCACCAGTCTGCATGGAAATGTGCCCAGGACCACGTATGACAGATCCACTGGCTGCCATGGGAGCCTGCTCCCAGCCGTGCTGATGGGTCTGTCCAAGCTGTGGCTGTGCTGGAGACGAGTTGTGTTCAGCAAGGCTTGAGCTATCATGCTGCCCATTGCCTCCTCTGCCAGAGCTGCTCTGCCTGTGTGGCTTGGCAAGTGATCCTCTCCTCCTCAGCCTCTCATTCAACAGCCTCTTACCCATCTGATCATGGAGCATCCCAAATCCAACCAGCTCACAAACGTGGCCCTGTTTCCAGCCCCCTCCTGCCTGCTCCCTGTACCAGGTGTTTCCAGGGGTCAGGGGCCTGCTCAGTGCTCTTCTCACCTCCCTGGGCAACTGGTCGCTCAAAAGGGCCGGCAGGGACTACCTGGCTCGCTTATGCACGAGGGGATGCAGAGAGGAGCATCCTCCACTGGGACCTGTTGCCTCCTCCCAAAGACAAAACCTGAGTCTCCTCTCCTCCTGCCACATGGTCAACCACCTTTGATGATGAGTGCTCATCCAAATGTTCGTCACTACCGTGGTCATGCACCTAACCAGTCTGCCTTGCTCTAGGCCTGTGGCTTATCCGCCTCTGTTCAACCTCCTTCCTGCCACTGGCTCTGCAGACATACGCTGTAGGTGCAGGGTGTGAAAGGAGGTGGGCTGTGTGGTAATGTTGTCCTTTCTTTTTCCCCCCATAGCATGACTACAGTCATTATCATCCTGGCTGCGGTGATTGCCTTGATCATCGGTTTTGGTGTCTCAGGTATGTGACTGCTCAGATTTGTTGCAGTTACTGGTGAGGTGATGAACTTCTGCCTTGCCACTACCTCCGTGTCTCCATCCTGTGCATGGGCTGAGGTGTGATCTTGTATGGAAGTGCCACCTACGACCTTTTGACAAAGGCTTGCTTTGTAATGCTTGTGTGCCAGATGGCTGAATTAAGACTGCACAGGTGACTTCAGTTCTGGCCTTTCTCAACAAGATATTGCTCTGTGGTATTAAACCATGAGGAGCTGTGCTCTCCTTGGAGACTGTGAGCTATTGTAGGTTTTAAATAATGCAGATATTTATATACACACATACACATGCTCAGAATGGGTTAGAAGACACCAGCACTTGGCACTCAGAGCCAAGCAAGGAAATCTGTGTCCAATCTTAACTTCCACAAAAACTTGTCAGCAGACTGGCCCCAGGCTGCATGAGCCCCGCTGCTGTGTGGCAGCTCCATTTTACCCTGGGAAGTGAGTATGTTTTCACAGCAGAAATTAAGGCTTTTGTTTGTTTGGTTTTACTTATCTGGCATGTTAGCAGCTGAAATGTTCAACTCCATCTGTTGCTCCATGGGAATCCAGCTGAGGCAAGGAGTTGATAAGTGTAGCACAGCCTGTGCTGCTGGAGATATAGTGCTGAAATTTCATTGGGCTTGGAGCCCTAAACCTACACATACAGAAAGTCCTGAATGTACTTCTCCCAGATGGGAGGAGACGATGGTGTTGAGAAGTCGGGCAGCATCTGCCAGGATGGAGCACATTCCCCTGCTTCCTCAGACATGGTAAAAATGTGTTGCTTTGGTGTTGGTCAAAATGCAGCCTCTTCTGGGCATGCTGAGTGAGGACACACTGGGAAGGGCTGCTCAGGAAAGAGGACACAGCTCTGGGAAGGAGTCAGTTAATTTTCAAGCTTACTGGTTAGGATTTGACTTGAGAAATTATCTGTGACCCCAGGGAAGGGAAATGCTGACTTTTATTAAATGAAAGAAAACAGTTTGGATTCCAGTAAGAGTAAAAGAGCAGCCTCTTATTTCTCTGCCAGCATTATGCCTTGCAATCACATATATGTTGCATAAAGGGAGGTCCTGACTAAGAAAAGACACAAAAATCATGCTCTTCTGGCAGCTGCAAAGAGAAGAATCCCTGATACATATAAGTAAGCAAGAAAACACCATGCTAATTCTTCTGGAACAAATATGAGAAGCTACTTTTTGAAGCAGACTGCCTGTTAAAGAAATACTCCTGTACTTTATCTTGGTATATAAGCCATGAGAGTTGATGTCTGTTAGCAGCACTGGTCGCTGTTACTGGTGCCCTTGCAACGTGCCAGTGCCTGTTCAGCCTCAGGGCTGGTGCATGCTAGCCAGCTTGGGCTGGCATCCCTCTGCAGAGCAGTCCAGCCTTTCTCGGTGCTCACTGCTTTGCCTTTCTCATGCGGCCTTGCTTTCTCCTTGCAGGAAAACGCTCCATCAGTGTGACAGCACTGATGTCTCCCGGGAATATCGGCCAGCGTGGCATCCTGGGCTGCACTTTTGAGCCCGACATCCGGATGGACAGCATAGCAATCCGCTGGGCCAAGGCAGGAGTAGCTGGGCTGGTTCACGAGTTTAAAGGTGGGAAGGATCACCTGCAAGAGCAAGACGCGTCGTTTCAAGGCCGCACCGCGGTGTTTGCGGATGAGGTGATCGGTGGCAATGCTTCCCTGGAGCTGAGGGACGTGCGGCTCTCTGACGCCGGTACCTACAGGTGCTCTGTCACAACAGCCAGAGGGAGCGGGGCGGCAATGCTGCAGTACAGGACGGGAGGTGAGGGGTACAAGGAAGAAAATCCTGCTGCAAAATGCAGGCTAATGTGGTTATGCCAATGCTACAGGCTGTGTGAGTGGCCCCTGCTCCTCCAGCAGCCACCATCAGGCCCTGCACCCCTGAATAGGACTGGGTGTTTGGGTTTTTTTACTTTTCCAGGGGTGTTTATGGCCTTACCACAGCCTCCTTCCAGAAAAGGTGATTATTTTAATGCTCTTGGTCGTCTTTTTCCTTCTATTTACCACACATAGTCTACCAGCTACTTAACTGACTACAAAGAGCCTCTAAGAATGGGAGTAGCTAATTGATCTTATAAGGATTCAGATTTTATACCTGTTAAACATAAAATAGCTTTTCCTCTCTAGATTAAGATATATCTCCAGCCAGGAGAAATGCTGCATAGTAAAAATTATAGTCTATTTCATATAATTTTTCTAATGTGTTCAGTTTTTTAAAATGACTATCAAAACCACAAACCACCCATTATCATAGTTACCTGAAGCATTATGTATTTGCTAGAGTTAATTGTTCACCTTGTTATGAATCAAGCTTAATACACACACAGCCACCACTGAATTTTCACTTGTGGGTGCTTAATTGTTCTGAACCCTCTGGGCTTGGCCATCATGTTCACTGCTGGCACAAAGCAATATGCTCCTGCTGAACTCAGCAGCATTTCACCCATTTCTGTCACCTCTGGGTCTTTCTAATGAAATTGTGGTGAATTAGGCTGACTGTACATAATGGATATGAATAATATGGATAACATGAGTCTGCACAGGTAGGTAGTCTTAGTGTTTCTCTGGCTGCCTTTTGCTGGCATCCCTGAGGTCCCAGCACATCCCTTGATCCCAACAGCTCAAGTTGGGAAAGGAAAAACTGTCAGACCTCTCCAAGTCAAGGAAATGCAGTTTTAGGATGGGTGACCACTTATGTGGTGAGGCCAGCCATATGGGCAGCATGGAGAGGGGAGGTCCTCTGCTTCAGGCCAGTCATGGCAGGACAGTAGTAACCAGCAGAGCTCTTGAATGAGACAGGCTGCTTTTCTGCGGGTCTGGTCTCCTCCTTTGGCCCAGCAGACTCAAAGCACCAGGAGGTGGGCACCAGCTTCTCTGCAGAAGCTCGTGACAGATGTCTGGGAGACGCAGTCTATTCCTCATGTCACTCACAGGGAACCCAGCCCAGGACAGAAAGGCAATACGAGAGTTGGCGTTGCAGGAATGTCTGGCCAGTGTTGTTTCACAGTCTCCCTTTTCTTATTGAAAACATGTTTTCTGCCCTGTTGCTATGTGAAGCACTTTCCCAAGCAGTGAAAGAAAAGGGTGCTGGGCTCACAGGCCTCTTATCTTGCAATGGCAAGGATGGAAGAACTGCTTGGGACGACAGTAGGTAACAGCAAGGCCAGAGGGCTTTGACTCATGCCTGAGGTGTGCTTAATTCCTGTGGGGATTTGATGTCCTACCCCTCCTTGAAACTTTGTGAATCTACCTGCTTTTGTGTTGATTGATTCAATAGTTAAGGTTATCCACACAGAAAAGGCATTAGACAAAATACATGAAATGCTGCATTAGGTTTTATTTCCGTTGAAATTGGTGAACTCTGCTGTCCTAAAAAACTGAATATAGAGAGATATGTTTTTCTAGGAAAGCAAGACTAAAAAAATTGTATTTGAGATGGAATTGGCTTTAAAACATGGCTGAGTTTGCAATGGGCTTTAAACGTTTCATTTAATCTAGGGATGTTGGTGTAAATCCTGCAGCTCAGGCCATGCCTTAGTCTGCCCTCAGCCCCAGCAGATGCAGGTGGAGCTTCCCTTGGCTGCACCCCCCTTCAGCTTTGAGAGTCACATCACAAAGCCATAGCTGTTGGTCAGGCTCCTTCTCAGTCAGTAGAGAGGCTGAGTCATCTTCCCCTTCCCCCAGCCTCTGATAACAGCAGTCATTTTCCATGCCTCTCGATGCTGAGAATAGTAGCTGCCTCCTTTTGGCCACCCCGTCTTCAGTGGAGACGAGCAGAGCCGTGCCTGCTGCGACTCCTGCGCAGGGAGGCCGCGCGTTCAGCAGACACAAGTAGTCTCAGGCTGGCCAGGTCCTGAGCTCAGTGTCCTCTGGGAGCTTGGAAGTCCAGGATCTCTCGGGAAACAGTTTATGAGCCCAGGACACTGCTTGTAACTGTTAAGCAGAATTATTTAAAGACACTAAAGCTGTGCCACAACCTCAGCAGACCTTGCCAAACTGGACTGCCTTGCCCTAGGAGTCTTTAGAGCCCCTGTAATCACCCCCCTGTAGCCCAACCTATACAGACCTCTGTCTGCGCCTTCTGTGTTTGGTTTGGCTACATGCAGTGCTGGGCAGCAAGTACTCTAGAAATACCTGGGACTGACCGGCAGATGCTGTTGGGTGTTTCATGCCCAGTTCCTAGATATTTGCAGTTTTCTGACTCTCTCCCTATTTTCCCTCCCAAAGCCTTCAGCACCCCCAAGGTCCACGTGGAGAACAGCAGCAGCGGGGACACGCTGCAGTGCGAAGCACCGCGCTGGTTCCCTCGACCCACCGTGCACTGGACAGCCTACAGCGATGCTGGAGAGTACCTACCGCACGTCACCAACACCAGCTATGAGCTGAACGCAGAAAACATCACTCTGAAAGTGGTTTCCTTTCTGCACAACATTACTGTTAATGCCACCTACACCTGCGTGATCGAAAACAGCATTGCCAAGGCTACAGGCAACATCAAAGTGACAGGTAGAGTTTACCACCACCCAGAGACCACAGGCATGGGGGAGCAGAGTTTAAACAGTGAGCTTGTGTGCATTGGGGGGCTTCTGCAGCACCTGTGTTGGTGAAGGAGGGAACTGAAATCCATGGCTAATCCAAGCACCTCTCTCTGTCCCTGGGATGAAGGAAAGGGTCTGTTTGGTCTTGCTGTTTCAGGACATGTTTTTCATGGTAACAATTGCTCCCTTGGCATGGGGACAGAACAATCAGGGAATGGGAGGAAGGGACGGAGGGAAGGAAGGAAGGAAGGACGGACGGATGGACATGCTTCAAAAGAATGTACTCCTTTGAACATTAACCAAGAACAAATGAACCAATGAAAAAAAACCCCACTTTTGACACTTTCTTTAGCCAGTTCAGCTTAGGTGCCTTTTGTGTACCAAACCAGCAGGCCCCTTTTTAGCTATTACTAATGACAATCTCTCTGACCCAAGCCCATCCCCTTCATTTAAAAGGCCACCTTATGTGCAGGAAAGCAAGCTTTCCAAAAACTCTGGATGTCTTTTCCTGTTCTATGTGAGAGGGGTCACAGCTCTTCTACAGCGAGGGCTTCATAGCAGGGGGTCTCCAGCACCAGAGGTAGGGTCTATATTGATATTCAGAAAAATGGGGAGGAATAAATATACACACTCATTTTGCCTTCCCTGCTGTGTTCCCCATTCTGGTAACTTCCCACTATTCTTCTGCTACAGATTTCAGCATTACAAGGGGGACCACCTTGCAGCTGGTGAACCTGAATGCAGAGTCAGTATCTTCTTCCCTTCCAGCCTGTCACTGGATGCTTCTGCTTTCTCTGTATCCGCTGTCGATATAAAGCCTCTACAAAACAATCAGAAACACTGCTTGGACCTGGGGGTAAGCTTGGAAAGGGAAAACTCATAGGCATATATACTCACTATATGTAGACCCTCTTTCTCAGTCTTGTTACAGCAGCAGACTTATCTCAAGCCTCCCAGAATGGGAGGATGTGTCTTTCCCCTGTCCCTATCCTTTCTTCATCCCCAGCTTTAGGTGGGACACATGGCTTGTCCCTCCCATGGGCTTCCTGCTGGCTTCTCCTATCACTTTCTGTAACTTCAAGGATTCTTCTCTTACACTGTTGACTATCATCTCTTACTTGTCCCCTCATTCACTTTTCCTTCCCTCCTCAACCTTATCTCTGACCCAAAATACAGAGATCTTGCTTGCTCCTCTGCACGCCCTCTGAACATTGGGTACGGTTTATGGCTGCAAGGCAGCGTGGACTTTTCCCTCTTCTTCCCCATGAGGCCTGCTGCAGTACAAGCCTTGCTTGCACCCACTTTACTCAGACAACTCCAATGCACACTGCAGCACCTTTGGTAAATAGTATCTACTAGGGATACCTTGAAGAGAGCTAGAGGGAGCTGCCAGCCTGAGCAATCACACCTACACCTGGAATAAGCAGGGCTGTAGACAGTTGGAGCACGGGACAACTGCCTTTAGTATTCATCAGCTGTAGCTTTGGGTGGTAGGCTCTAGAGGTCAGCTGGTGACAGAGAGCTACAGAAAATCAGCTAAAAGGAACATCTCTGTCTTTCTGTGCAGAACAGTTACACAGCTACCCCAATGGCAGGACACACGTCATGCTTTCCTCTCTCTTGGGCTGAGACCTTTAAGAGCTCCTCCTAATTCCAGAGTATATAGCAGCACAAACATGAAGCCAGCTGATTTCTCTCTTGTATTGTTATTTCTTACCCAGTCAGTAACAGGCTACTTTGTTTGGAATCAGAAAGAGAGCGAGGGACGTGATAAGGAGAGTTGCCTAAGTAAAGGAAAAACTCTGGTCACAGGAACAAGATGTGTTCTCTTTCTGAAGTAACCCAGTGACCAGGACTCTGATCATGGGCAGAAGCTCAGAGACACAAACAGGAAAAGGGTTTCCTGCAATACATGTAAGAACTGGTCCTTCAAACTCAGAGTATTAAAAGCAAACAAATTTTAATTCCCTCCAAACAGATTTGATTCATCCGTCTCAATTCTTGTAAGTCTCTAAATGTCCTAATAAAACTGTAAATAAGAGAGCCAGTTAATCAGTCTTTTCAGAAGACTATAATCAAACTCCCCTTCTGAAAAAGATACTGTGAATGGCAAAACACTGATGGATTAGAAAATAGCCATCACACTCAGAATAAGTGCTAGGTCTTCAGCCTGGCAAAGGGAAACAGTGTGTCACAGTCCTATATGAGGACTGACGATTGTATTTGTAATGTGAAATAAAAGAGGAACAGGTGAGTAGTAAGTGTGGCAGCAGACAGAAGACTAACACGTAATGAGGAGGAAAAGAGGGAGACTGGTAAGATAGTAACGGAAAGTTCAAATTCAGAACACAGATATTAAACATAGTTAGAACTATAGAGACAAATTTGCCTTTTTGTGTTATCTCTGTTATCTGGCACTTCCTATTTCTGCAGCACTGTCTGTCACTATGTTATTCATATTACAGGACTACTTTCAGTTGCACTTTTTAATCAGATTTTGATCTCTTCATCTCACATCACTTACAGTCAACATTTTCCTCAGGCTGAGATAGTTTATTTTGGGTTTTTTTTGGTTTTATTTGGGGAGGGTGAGGGGCAAGCTTCAACAAAATCTTTACCATTTCACAGAAAGCACCTACAGAAAAAGAGACTGTCCCAGCAAAACTTGTGTAGACTTTTCCTTTAAACTGTTTTGGCAATCTCCTTGAGGATGGAGTCTCAGAGCTTTGTTGAATGGTGGCATCTGTCAGGTCTTGTGCCACTCATGCTTTGGTCTTAGAAGTGGCCAGCAGGCCTTGAGAGGGAAGACAGTTTACACCTGCTCAGTAAACCCACCACCTGGTTTAGTATCAAGCTCAAGCTAAGGGGGAAGGGCAGGGGGGAAAAAGCCAAAACAGAGCAGATGTTCAAATATGCTGTCAGCACTACACACAGAATAAGGCAGGGAGTTAATTTTGTGTGGAATTTACTAGCCTATAGCACAAGGTGGAGGATCTGGATGTTATTTTGTCAAAAGCAAGTGCAGAACACTTGGTCATCACTGCAAGCACATAGGAGAGGAATGTCTTCCAGTGGTGATCTCCATCGTGGATAGTGGCATGTGCCATTGCAGTCATCCCCTTCCTAATCAGGAACAGATGTGCAAGCCTGCAGCACATTGTGAATTTTTATCACAGCTCACTGCCTTCTTCCTGTTACCAGCCCCACATAAAGTTCAGGCTGCTGCTTAAGCTGCAAAACAATGCCCATATAATCCTGTGATTTAGTCTCCAAACAGTAACTTATTCACTTCCCTTTACTGTTGGAGGAAGGAAAGGCTTTAAAAACATCATTTTAATAATTTCAGTTGGGTTAAGGAGACTATTCCTTGTGCCAACTGTACAGTTTTGCATGAAGACAGCAAAAGATCTGCAAAATGTCTGGCTCTGGCTCATAAACCAAGGATCTACATTCTGCCTCATTCCCCATATAGCAAGTAAACATCAATGCTAAAATAGATATGGTGTTATTTAAACTGTATTTTAATAGCTTTATTGAGTAGATACTACCACATAAGATACGCCTATTGTGTGCCTTAGGACCAAAGCAACAGCTGTCATGTAGGAAGTACTGAACATCTCTCTTCCAAAGCGTAGCCCTGTATTGCTGGTGGATGATATATATAAATACATACATATGTATGTATATATATATAAAATGAATGACCATTCAGGAATTCCGCAAATCAGAGCAGCTTCTTGATTGCACCCTTCACCCCGTGCTCACAGGATCATGCTTCCACTGGAAAGGAGATTTAAAAAAAGCCCCCAATCAAAGTAGGTATGTCCCTAATTCTTCTCCCACTGGAAGAGATGTTAAGCAGTGGCTCCCACTCCGCAGTGACTAGATGTCCTCCTAATCCTCTCGCTGTTCAGATAGCTTAAGGCGTCTTGTTCCACTTCCTCCACATTCAGGCACAGCAGGCTCGGCCGAGGTCCCACTTGCGACACAAACTCCGCTTCACCACAATGAAAATTTCTCAGCTGTGGTGGAGCTGAAGGGGAAAGATACAACCTGTAACAACTCAGTACAGAGCGCCTACTCTGTTCTAGCAGACAGCTGTAGAAGTTTCTGGGGGAGGGAAGGCCTTGCAGCAGCTGCTTGACATTTGCTAAACCTCAAAGGACAGCACGATTAATGAATCCAGGATGTGAACAGATGAAGGCATTTGGCTAGCAGGCCTGCAACTTGGAGGAAACAGATATTTTACACTGTGAAATGCTGTGAATTACATGCTGCTCTCATAGAAAATAAAAAGCTTGGTGCATCAGCTATCGCTGTTGGCAACCTGGACTTACAGTGTTACATGACAGTCAAAAGATGTTTCCACAGCAGGGTGTCCTTTGGTGAGCTTAGCAAATCAACCCCTGCAGGACCTGGACTCATACTCAAGCACTAGTGTTAGCACAAGTGGCTAAGAGTAAGGTCTCCTTAACACAACAACTGCACAGTTGTGGCAGCATGAGCTCAGCTATCAGCACCCATGAATCAAAACTCTTCAGCGTTTTAAACTCTGTGGCCATGGTCAGGATTTCCAGGCCTAGTCTTGACACTACCTGCTGTCCTGTCTAAAGTCAAAACCCACTTGATTTGAGAGGTCTGCACAGTAACTGTCTGGCCAGAATCCTGTCCCATCCAAGGACTGGGAACCTTGCTCTAAAACAGAGAAAGTTTTGCATATAAGAGGCACCCCACAGAAATAAACCTGCATCTTAATATTGGAGATGGGAGGGCAAAAGGGGGATGCTAATAAAACATGTTCATAGTGACTTTTACAATGTTATTTCAATATTTTTGTAACCATGGTTCTGCTAAGACATGTCTTAGCTCTCACTACGGAATTCAGAATTCCATGGAAATCCTCCGAAGATCTTGCTTTGTGGGCAGTGAAGGCAGCTCCCCCTCCCCAGCTTGGTGAAAGGGCTCCTCCCTTCCTTCCCACACTAAATATTACAACAGCCAACAGTGCTTGCTTACCAGGCTGCAGGATCCTGGAGGGCTTCCTGTCTAGGCTGAAATCCATCAGGATAGGGCGACAGATGAGAGGACTCCTGCACAGGCTCCTTAGGTAGCAAGCAATGAAATCCTCAGGTTCCTCTACACACTGAGGAAGGAAAGGGCGTGTTGCCAGTGAACATGCAGAGGGAGGCAGGGAGCCACTGGAACACCCACAGCAAAGGGAAATCCAGTCCAGCCGAGGCTTGAGCCCCAGCACCTGCAATTGCTACCAAAATAACCCACTCACCCCCGTGCCAGTAGCTTCCCCATGCTGAATGGACACTCTGCCCCTGCTCTGCACACAGTTCTGCAGAGCTTCCCAATCAAGAAGGCTCAGGCCCAGCATTGCTGCCACGTGCTGGTTCCTGCACAGCACCAGAGCTTCACCCGTTCCATCCTCCACCAGCACCCTGTGGAAAGAGCAGGCAGACTGAGATACAGAGGGAGGTCAGGACAATGCTGAGCTCCCCCACAAGGGTCACGTCCCAGACAACAGATCTCAGTAAAGAGAGAGGGATGTTCACATCTGGGAAGACAAGACAACTCTTAACTTCTATCTTTGCTACTCTGTCCACATCCCATCCTTGATCTGATTTTTCCCTCCTCTCTGTGGTGTAATTTGTTCCCTCCTAGCCACCTCTTCCCATACCCAATCTCTACAGCGCTCACCTTGCACTGGCTTGCGTCACTCCTATGTGCGATGGACATGGTGGACTCCGTCGGGTGCACCTCCCCTGAAGGAAGAGTAAAGCTACAACTATGGGTGGGTATAAGAGAGAGAAGGGGAAGGACCACTGCTTCTTTTAACCCTCCCCTAATTAAGCATGCAAAGGATTAAAGAACTTCACTGCATTTCCAATCAGTGTCTTGGGAAGAGTTTGTGTGGGGAGAAAAATCACCTGCTGCAAGGTGCTGAACCTCAGCAGCAATGAACATGGGAAAAGCAGAGCATTAACACAGTAGGATTGTCCTCCTCAGTGTCTTCACCCCCAGTCCTAGCTGCCTGCCTGCCTGGTATCAGATACGTACTTCTAATTAGTTGTCACTTTGGTCCCTTTCTAGTAAGCGAGTCCTTTTCAGACACTAAAAAAAGAGGTTTTGGAATCGGGACAGGAACTCAATTATCTCTGTGGAAGCTTGAATACCTCTTTGAAGATGCTGCTGCAAAGTGAGCAAACCCATTGCAGGGACAGAATCAGTACACAGGACAAGTGGCATAAAATCCGTGCCCGGGGCAGGTATTGCAGGTGAGGTTGCAAGTTGGATAGAAACACTAGTGAGGGGGATGAGGCTTCTCCTGCAGGACTAGAAGAAATAGGAATGTGAGAAGCTTGGAACATAGAAACCTTTCTTGGGACACTGTAAGGTGGGAAGAGACCCTGAACTCACCTGGAAGGAATAGGTGGCTGAGAAGCTGGCAGAGATATGATTCTTACACAGCTGGAGGCAATGTATGTGCAATAAATGTTATGAAATCTGCAATATGGAAGAGCAGATGTCAGAAAGAGCTTGTAGAAACCAAACCGCTCAGTTTCCTTGGCATGGCTGGTCTGGTCTTCATCTGTAACATGGCAGGACAATCACTTGTAGTAAGGGATTGGGAGACACAAAGGTATGGACAAGGGATAAGGAAAGTCCACATGAGAAGAGAGATGAAGAGATGGTTTCAAAGACAATAAGAGAAGTCAGAGCTGTGGCCTAGATCAGGGCTGTAAAAGACAGGTACCTGGAGATTTTGCGTTCCAAGTTCTGGAAGAGGATCTTGGCTCCAGGTAACAAACCCCAGAGATGCTGCAGATAGGTCGCAGCAATGTAAATGTCCACCACAACAGGGGAGCCTGAAGCAACTGAGATGCTGAGCTTCACGCTGTGATCGCTGGCCAGCAGACTCCCTGAGGAGGCACAGAAGCACACACCCCCTGAGCTCACACACAGGTAGCAGTCTGTCACTGAGCTGGACCTGCTAGAGGTGTTTCCCCTCTCAACACAATGAGGCTATCACTGTTCCACCTCACACATTTTCCAGGCAGAGTATTCTCATTCCCATCCCCAACACACATGCAGCGTAGTTTACCAGCCCTCTGACATGCAATGGGATGCAACAGCCTGGCGTACTCCCACTATTCTCAGATGTAGGAGCACAGTTAGCCAAGTGAACTGTCTCTCTGAAACAGAAAAAAGCAGGAATCAATCTGTTGTTACCTGACAGCCTGTCACAGTCTTACCTTTCTGCTTTTGAAGGCTGACAGTCACAGATGGCTTCTCATTCCTGGGAGAGGCACACAAGGTCCTCTCCACTATCTCACCAGAGAAAGAAACAAGGGAACCTGTGAAACTGAGAGCAGACCAGGGTTTCTGTCCAGCCTGTAGACAAAGGGAGCGGAAGAAGGCCTGACTTCAGGATTGCCACAAAGGACACAGTGAAGTGGAGTGCTGTTGCTCGAGCCCGGTTGCAGAGGAACCTGCCTTTGAGCTACTGGATCGAGGGCAGCTTGCTGCAGTGTACCCCATCCAGGAACTAGAGGCCCCTTTAACTTGCTTTCTCCTTCTTCAGGCTCAGCAGTGAAGAAGAAAAAGGGAGAGGCATTACAGCCTTCCTTTCTCCTTAACTCCTAATTGCTTTTCTTAATTAGAGTAAGAAGCCAAGCAAAGAAAAACTCAATTTACCACAAGGCACTGGTGAAAATTTCAGTGTGCATGCATATCACCCCAGATTAAACATGCTTTGAACAGAAAAGCTTCTAACCCCAGTATTTGTTTGAGCAAGTCACGCTAAAACAATCAAAACCCAACAAAAAACCTCACACATTCAGCCTCATTTTCCCTGTTGTGCCTGTTTCCACTTCTGACAGGAATTTAGCAGAGACCTTTGTGACCTAGTCCACACCAGTAGTAGCTCAAACTTTGTCTGGACATCATTTTGCAGTCTTGTCACCTGCAATCCCTTTAGCTTTGATAAACAGGATGGGGTCAGTCTGGACTACTTGCAGATAGGAAGATTTCCAAACCATATTCCTAGGGCGTATAATTAATCTGTCTCCATAAAGATGAATGCGGACCCATTCCCTAAGGCAGGGTCACATCTAACTTGGGGCAGACCATCATACCTGTTGCTAAGTACTTCTGGAATGGAGGAAATTCTCTGGTCCGTGCCTGTCAGTGCCAACCTGGCTGCCAGCTAGAAGTGAGGGGAGACATGGACTCAGATGGATTGTAATTTATGGCTATGCCCAGCTAGAACAGTAAAGACAAGCTCTGCGTGCTTAGAGCTATGTCAAGCAACTGATGCTTCCTCCCCAGATTAATTCTGAGGCAGGGAAACGTGAAGCCCAGCAGCAGCCTCTGATGGAGCTGAGCACAATGGTCTCATTAACAAGACATTCTGTATCTATAATTTTCTGATCTAGTTCTGCAGAGATCTACAAGTCACCTGTGAAAGCACAGAGCAGTAAGGCACTGCGTACCTGGCGCTCAGTCAGACAGGACATCCATGTCTCATGCTGTAAGTGCCAGGTATCTTGGACAGGCAGGCACAGGGGGCAGGATGACCTGCTCAGGAACTTTGTTGGCACAGGTGGAAAACAGAGCTTGTCAAACACTTCCAGGTCCTGAGGGAAGAGCAGTAAGGCAAGAAAGACAACTATTAAAGGAAGGAGATGAAAGCTATATAGGACAAAAGGGTCACTGAAGGACTATGGTTTAAAGAAAAAAAAAAAAAATCCACTGAACTCAGCTCTGAGAATTTTAACCAAACACAGAACTGAAGCAATTCCTTGGCAAGACGGATGGGAATTCCAAGCCTTGAAAAGCTTAGTCACCCTCTGACTCCTCAACTCTCACATGCAGTTCAGTAAAAAGTCTGACAGGAAACAGCAAGACCACCTCTCTCTTACCGAGCAGTGGGGCACAATGAAGCGATACAGCCCATCCAGGTGCAGAAATGGAAACCATCGTAGAGACTTCCCCATGAAGACCAGTAGTACCTGGCAGGGGAGGGGAGGGGAGGGGAAGGAGAGAGAAAAGATGATGAGAAGTGTTAGGAAAAAGGTAGAAAATGAAAAATACAGCAAGAAGAGCCCAGCAGCGTATGTCTTGCTTGAGAAGTAAGGTTAGCACCATCAAGGATAACCAAGACAAAAAAATCACTCTCTTGTTGATTAGGAATCTTGATCCTTAATTATCACACAAGCTCCATGAGAAGCCAGCTCCCAGCTTTATCAAACCACCCCCTAAAGCTGCCTCCTGCCTCACTTCTTGCTGTGTCATGCTCTCTTCTCCATCATGGCTGGTCTCCTCCAGCTCCAGTAGATTCTCAATTTCTCTGGGGTGGCTCCAGAGCTGAGGTCTGCCCAGCCACAGCACTGTGGCTTGGAAACTGCGCTGCAGCTCCTGTCCTTCTCTGCCTTCTTCTCTGGGTTGATAATTGCGTAACATAAGACCCTCTTTCTGGGTAACCAAGAACAGGTGAGATATGCAGCTGCTGGTTCTTCTGGTGCTGCTCTGGCTCTTCTGATAGCTCTCATTTCTGTGACTATCTGTCTTGGGATCCTCCAATTTCGGCATTTTTGCCTCTGGGGTTTCCAGCTCAGACGTTAAGCTGCCATCATCCTTCTTCCTCAAAGAGGAGCCGTTTACACTCCTAAGGCCTTTCTGGATTTGTCCTTCAGCAGCATGGAGAACCTGAACATCCTCAAGGTAGAACTGCACGTAGACACTGAAACGACAAATGGTAGTAGTGAAACTCCCTGTTCCTGACAGGTGGCTGTCTGAAACAAGTGGTATCTGGAAAAAGCACTTCTGGTGAGGGCCCTGCCAGTGTTCAGCAGGAGCAGCAGGAAAGGCTGAAGTGGAGGGCAGCTGTATTCTGAACAAAATGGAGATGGTGGGTTTGTTGCTGATAAAGATCTCCTTTCCTGCAAATAGCAAAGGACAGTTGCTTTAGCACTGAAATACTATGCTGATAAGCAGCTTTACCATAGTCTGAAATAGTTGTAAAACTGGAGAGTGATGATTTTACTTGGGCACTGAATAAAGGGACTCACCTGGTTTTTTTCTCCCTCACATGGTCCAGATTTGCCAGCTGCTCCCAGGAGGGAAAATCAGTCTGAAGGAATCTCTCCACTACGAGCTGGTAGTTTTCCACCTGCAAGAGTGATCCTGGAAACACATCAGAGAAAGGAGCTGAACTAATAAAAAGAGAACATAAAACCAGTAAGCTCTGTTTCCTCTTGTTAAAGTCACGAGGCCAGGCGGTGACAGTTCAGCGTCTCCATATCAAGTCTCCTCTTCCTTGTTTTGGAGTTGCATGGCAGAACAGCAAAAGCCCAGCACCCTCAGGTTTAGCTTACTAGGACATACCTATGAGAGCTGTATTGGCAAAGGGACTACCATCCTTATGGGATATCACGCAGGGAAGCGTGCTGCTCCTGTCCTGCAGCTGGAGGGAACTGCTCCTGGAGGAAACTCTCAGCACACCCAGTAGTATCTGCAACAGAAAGGAAGCTGCAAAGAGCATCAAACACTTCACACCTTTGAAGGCCATCAATCAAAGTGTGCATGCTGGCAGCCCAAATTCAGCCTGTGTTCAACACGTCACAGGCGAGAAAAGCAGTGTCATTCCCTAACGGGAGGAACAGGCATGGAAGGCATGGGGAGAACCAGGAACTCTCAAGGCACAGACAGTACAGGGAACTAGGCACTTACTAGTCGAGGCTGGAAACTTCCTGCTGAGAGTGTGCAGTAGGACCAGGCCAGTCTGCGATTCAACTCCTGAGTGCCCATGTGCTGTGCCTCTAAGGGGGAAAGCAGCTGTGATGGACTGAAACCTTCCCAGCTCTTCTGTTCTGCCACATGGCAAACTGTAGACAAAGATGGGGCCTGGCATGGGGGGTTCAGGGTCAAGTACTAAGAAAAAAAAGAAAGAAAGAATGAACCAGCCAAGTTTCTTCCCATCAGACAAACAGGAAACAGCTGACAGAGCATTTACTCACTTTCTGCAGGGGACACTGGTGTACTTTTGCTAGGATTTCATTATAAATATCTCTTGCTTCCTCTCTGTCTGGCACCACAGCTTGCAGAAGGGGGACAAGGAACTTCTCAGCAGCTCCAGGATTTCGGTGTGTAGAGCTAAGCAACAGTCGACAGCGCCCAAAGAAACAAGAAAACCTGGGAAAATAAAAAATTAAGACAGTTAGAAGCACTAGCAGTTCTCACTTCTTAGTGAGTTTTGCATGTAAGTCAGGGATTCTTTCTGCTCATTATAAGTGAATGTGCTGTGTAAGACAAGAACTAAGGAGAGTAAAAAAAGAACGTGAAACGACTGAAAAAAAGAACATTTAAGGGTGATGCAGATTTATGTCAGGCAAGCAGACAAGGAACAGGAAAATATACAGAAATGGACAGACTGGCAAAATCTCAAAACTGAAGTGGACCAAAAAACCCACCCAAAAGTAATCTCCCTCTAAGTCACACAAATGGACCTCCATGCATTTTGGCTAAGCTTGATATGATTACTCATGTTAGGTATACTTGGCTTTCTTACAGGATCCAAAAATCACAAGACAGAAACAATCACAGATTGCTCTTGTTCCAATATTTTCCTTGCTTTGTGTTCCTTTCAGAAGTCTAGCTCACTGCTTTTAAGTGCCTGGAAGTGCCCACACTGCCAGTCAAAAAAAGACTTAATAACAGAAAGTGAACTCAAATAAAAAGAGATAGGAACTAACTCACCGGAACAACTTTCAAGCAGTAGCAGAACTTAGCAATCACATTTAAAGGAAGTGAAAAAGCTAATAAAAACTGAAACTCATAGCTAGCATCATTTGGGGAGAAACTGAAGCTGTTTTATTGGAAAGCATGGCAAAAATTCCACAGTGCTAGTAAAGCACAGGAAGACTGAGCATTCTATAAACTGCTATCTGACTGCCTGAGATGAAATATATACATTTTGAAGTCCAAGGTAGCAGTTACAGTGATCAACCATAACCATTCCAGAATACGCACAAATATTTTCACTAACAGAACACAGAAGTAAACCCAGAAACTGGCCCACAGCTGTCATGTGAACAGAATGCAGCCGTCAGGGAGAGCAGGAAGCCATATGGAAGACCCAGAGATAGGCATATGTGGAAAAATCTGCTAAGACAGAGGCTCTCAAACAGATGCTTGCACTACTGGCAATAGTCAGAATTCTAAAAGTGTGAGGAGCATGGATACAAGAGCCTTTACATCATCTGTGATCTGGTTGTAGCAGCAGTTTCCAGCTCCAGCCTCAGTGCCTGCCTTGATTTCCCAAGCAGGCACACATCCCTACAGTGCTTCCATATGTCAGGACAAAACTTCCTAGGTGGGAGTATGTGAGTACACGCTCTGGAGTGCTGTAGCTTTCTGAGAGCAGTGGGCTTACTGCACATGCACTTGAAAAATGTACAGGATTTTCTCATAAGAGCAACTCCAAGGTATGAGCAACTGGACATGTGAAATCTAGACGAATGGCTTGCTTAGGCCAGTAAACCCCAGAAGCAATTCCTGTTGCTATTAGTATCCAAGCACAGTAATTTTGTGAACCCTTGGTCTAGAAGATGCCCACATAGCCTACAAAGCACATTTACGCATAGCCTAACTTCAGAACTGTGCTCACCTCTCCTCAAACATCTCCAAGAGGCTCGCCATCCAGAGGTAAAGTGGCATACTGAGATTGTAGCGGAAAAGCAGCTGTAAGTAGAGATTTCCTGAAGAGGCTGGTGGCTGGTAGGGGGTGCTAAGCCTTGAAAAACTCTTCAGCACAACAGTGGTGCTCAGACAAGCACCAAGTACAATGAAAGGGAAAGATACCAGAGGCTTCTGCAGGAGGTGGACATCGATGAGCTGAGATACACAGACACACAACTTAGCAGATGGCTAGTCTGCACCATTCCCCAAAACCATCACCCCACCCTAAATGCTTTGTCACTCTACTGGATTGTCTATAAACCAACTGGGCCCAAGGACCTAGCACTGCTTAGGAAGGAATCAGATAATTACCATTTCAATTCTTGTGACCAAGCCGAGACAGTAAGATCCCCAATTTTGTTCCAGTTACTTGCTAAATTAATACCAATGTTCCCGTAGTTTTCTGTTGAACCACACACTCATGAGCCATCCCCAGTTCCTGTGTCTTTTCCACTGAATGCTTTATACTTTGTAAGTCTCACAACTTACTTCCACACATGCTCCTGGTCGGAGCCCACGTGCAGCATTCAACAACTGCTGGTAAGCAAGGCACAAGCAGACTTTGTTATCCAGTAAAAAGAGACCAGCTTGGACATTGAGTATTTTGGTGACAGTTCCCTAAATAGAAAGCAAACAAAGTTACAGGAGTGTAGAGTCACAGAACATAAGAGACTCATAGGCCTGAGCAATAAGGAAATAAATTAATGATGAAAATAAGACCTTGCAGACCAAGAGTTGAAACCCTAGAGGACAAGTGGGTGAAGGTTAACCCTACAAATCCTTACCACATACGAGATGATCTTGGACTCTTTGGTTGATCCTGGCCTCTCCTCTTCAACTCCCAGCTCCAAGGAATCACTGAGCTGCTCAGCAGCCTCCAGGGAAGAAGACTGAGTGGATTCTCCTTGCCAAACACTGTCCAGCAGTTGTTCCCTCCCCTGCTCTGCACAGTAGGGCAGAAGGCAGGAAGAATCACCAGTGACAAACATCCTGTGTCCAGATTTCTTCAGGCTGGATATACACAGGCCTGTTATTGTGTACCTGTGACCCAACTGGAGGATATGATGCCATGCCAGCTGGTTGGGCTGCTAGAGTAGAGAAACCAAAAGTGACATCAGCATCTCCTGCACTGGAAAAGCTTCTTCCCAACCCCAATAACCCCACCCCAAAAAAACTTTTCCTTCAAGAGAACTGCCTCACACTCTTAGCAAAGGGTGATATCTGCAAGATGTTCAGGGACAGTGCAACTGCATGAGGGAGGAGGGCTGTATTTCTGCAGGGCATAGAACTAGACCTCCTACATACAAGAACTATTGTAGGCTGCACGGTATTAATTAAAAAAAAAGAAAAAAAAAGAAAGAGAGATTCACTAGTAAAAGGAAGAATAAATCAAACCAGGAAGTCTAGGGCAAGCTTCAAAGAATTAATCAACCAGCACACACAGAGATAGTGAATTTATGAACCAAATTCCAAGGACTTACCTGCACCAGCACAGGGAACCAAACAGCTGAGGTGAAGCACTTCAGAAACAGAAAGAAGAACGTCTTGTGGTGAATACAAAGAAGAGGCCCGAGTTTGGCCAATTCACCTGCCACAGTGAGCTTTGATCTCTTCTTACAGGAAATCCTAAAGGGCAATTGAGGAAGCAAAGGAAATGACAGATGAAAGAACAACTCAAAAGTATCTCAAAAATAAAATAAACAAATATGCAGCATACACTTTCTGGTAATAAAGGATCCAAAAAGGTAATATGGACCATCTCTGAGAGATGTTTTCAAAACAATATTTGGCTACAAAATTCTTACTTTAACTTTTATATACTAAATCCCTTTGACATTTTAATAAAACCTTAATAGTTGAAGACAACGGGGTTGTGTTGAACAAATTCACATGTCCCATGACAACAGCTAGATTATAAAAAGCTTTACCATAAATAAGAAGCTAATTATAGGTCAGAAGGAAAAAAAAAAAAATTGTCACAAGCAATTCTTCCACAGAAAACAGAAGTCTTTGTAGACCCATGGAATGTGACACTGTGGAAGCTCTAAGCCTATAAACAAAAGAGGCCTGAAAGCAACAATGGAGTCTTCCAAACAAACTTGGCACAAGGTGAAAGAGCAGCAAAACTGAAACCAGATGAAAGGAGAGGTGACATTTCTTTAGTTGTTTCTGTTTGTCATTTCAAAAAATGACCAAAAAAAATCATTTAAAACAAACAAAGGTTTGTCATTTGTCATCCTCACTTTGACTCCTACTGGACTTGAATATAAACATCCCACTTACTCTAAACAAACACATGCTTGATTCTAAAACATATAAACAATAATCTAACTTCATAACTTTTTTAAAAAGAAATACCAGAATGTCCACACACACTAGTACCAGCACTTTATTGGTAACATTTTTAAAGAAGGAACATAGAAAATTGGTCAGATATCACAGAAGCTTTATGTTAAAAGCCTGAGAGAATCTACACTGAAATATGGAGATAGTTTTCTTGTTTAGAAAGGGCTGTTGAGCTAAATCAAACACTTAAGCTTAAAGTAAGTTTCTCACAAGCAGAAAAACAAAAAATAAAACAAAAGAAAACTAAAAAGAAACTAAAGCAGCCTGATCAGTGACGTTTTATTGTTAGTAAATTATACCAGGAATTCTCTGCTGAAGAAGATAAAACATGATATAGCAAACCCTAAAATTATCAACTTCAGTAAGACTTGCAATTCCATTGACTACATTTTCACATACTGTAAGTATTATTTCCACTAAAGATAACAGCCTTATCAGCTGACATTTAACTGGCAACTTTATCTCAGCAATCTGATAAGAACTTGACTGGTGGTGGTGTCGTGGTCTAGCCTCGGCCAGCAATCAAGCACCACATGGCCCCTCACTCACTCCTCCCGCCACCCCCAGTACGATGGGGAGAAGAATCGGAAGAAAAAGGTAAAACTCGTGGGTTGGGATAAGGACAGTTTACTGTGACAGCAAAGGAAGAGAAAAACAACACTACTTTAACAGAATATACAAAGTGGGAGATACACAATGCAACTTGCTCACCACCCAGAACCTGATGCCCAGCCTGTCCCCAAGCAGCGGCTCCTGTTCTATGGCCAGCTTCCCCCTTATATAGTGACCATGAGGTCATGGTATGGAGTACCCCTTTGGCTAGTTTGGGTCAGCTGTCCTGGCTCTGTCGCCTCCCAGCTTCTTATGAAAATTAACTCTATCCCAGCCAAAAACCAGGACATCATCCACCCCTTATTCTATACCATCCATGTCATGCCCAGATCATACACTTTCCAATTAATCACCACCACTTTCCTGTCTTTGAGATACACACACATGCACACACAGATATATATATCATTCCCTTAGTCTATGGACCATCCTTCTAAAATGTCCATTGAGTTCATGTAATCCATGACTTTGGGCTCCATCTGTCATAACAGTCTCTCAGGGCAGGAGCGATGGTGTGTGCTGTGGGATTGTTGCATCCTGCATCTGCAGCTTGTGGCTGGTGTATCTGGCCCAGCCCATGCCCACAGTCTGCGAGTTGAAGATGTCGATTTTGAGGAAGTTGCTGGGTGCTGGTTGCTGAATCCAGTTCTAGTTCCATCATCGCTGCACTTTGCTCGGTTTCATCAAAGTTCATTCTTCATTAATTTGGATGATTCTTACTGTAATCTCATTGATACGGCATATAGCAATTGTAGTAGTGATGACATACAGTGGTAGGGTTATTTAGCAATTAACATCACACAATTTAATTTATTGGCTATTCTCACCCAAAATCAGATCCCCCTGAGGTATGCATCGGACTGCTCCATCCTTCTGCATCACTCANGCATCGGACTGCTCCATCCTTCTGCATCACTCACCTACTGCACCAGTGGATGGGTTTGCCTTTGCCTG
>VXBL01007715.1:2680-28701 GCA_013400195.1 Aramus guarauna
CACCACCGGCGCTGGGGGCGCCCGGTGAGGTGCGGGCCGGGCCGGGCGGCCCGTGGCGGCCAGCGCTCGCCCCGGCTCCCGGCCCGTGAGGGGCCACTGCCCCCCCAGAGCGTCCTCCGTGCGCCCCCGCGGCCCTGGAAACTTTGTGGGAGTCGAGGTGCGGCGGGGTGCCGGGCTCCCGCCGGCTGCGGCTGGCGGCACTTGGGGCCGGCACGGTCCCGGGCCTCCCGCCGGCCGTGCCGCCTCGTCTCCGGCAGCCGCGGGACATTCGTTACTGGTTTATCCCGGGCTGAGGCGACACCTGTTAGCAGGTGGCTGTAAATAAGGTTTCTTTTAAAACGTGCAAGTCTCGGGCGCCTGGACGTAAAGCTTAGTTTTCCCTTTGGAGTTTTAGGAGGTTCCTCGTGGTGAACTGAAACTGTAGAGTTGTCATGCAATTTTAATAACTTTCTGCTCATTCGGTTCCGTCTCTTCCCACTACATGAAGCATTAAGATGTCTTTGTGCAGATAAAAGGAGCTGGAAAGGAGTGGTCTGCGCACTCGCTTGAAAGCATCTGTAGAAAAGTTGAGTTTGCAAGGGTGGCAGTGGTAATTACTTCCCGGCAGAAACGTCTTTTGAGAGGCTTAAGCCTTTCCCTTTGTACATGCATGCTCGCAAGATCCCTTAAAACCAGATCTGAGATGACACCTCCCAAGCTTTCTGCAGTAGGTGGGGACAGGTGACTCGTTTCAGGCTGAAATGATCTAACCCATCCTGGTTTTTTGGCAGCAACCCCAGAGCGTAAGGTGGAGGAACCCAGGAGAACACACAAAGTGACAAAACAGATGATCCTGTCATTGACAGTTTTTGGAAGGGGTACAGCTACAAAACTAGGCAAAGTCTTGCCATGATAAATCCCTTTTGGCAAGTTGAAATCACATCAATTTTATTTGCAACCTGACTTGCAGCTATCAATGCTTTTTTTAGATATTCAGGTGTTTCTGAATAATGTGTTTAATTTTAGTTTACTCACAAAATTAGATAGGCTGAAAGCATTGCTTATGCCAAAAGTTTTAAAACAATATTAAGTTTGTGTCAGGGAGCCAACATCTGCTATGTGTGTCACCTACCCTCCTACAGATAAGCATCCCTGCTGTTGGAGAGAGGATAGTTTACTGTTTTATGTTGATGTGAAGCAGATGAACTTGTAATATCATTAGCTGAGCATTAATAGTGTAGCATTAATGTTGTCGTGGCTAGAGCTCAAGAACGTAAAATAATCTTGAAACCCTCTGGTTTTGATATCAGTAGGTTCTTTGTCCCTTACTCATATCTTATGAAGGTGTTAAGGTACTTCTAATATGTCATTAACCCAGAGAAGATGTGAAAAAAAGTGACTGCTTCACACTTCTTGTAATCAGTCATGTCTGTATTCAGGTCTTTCAGTTCTCTTTCAGAAATGGTTATGTCTTCCAAAAAGCAGGTTGGTCTCCTTCAAGAAGTGGAACTGATTTCTGTTGTATGGTGTATTTGCTGTTCTAAGTTTGTGTACAGCAGCTCCCATTGAGTAGTCTAGATAGAGATGATGCAGTAACCCAGTCTGAAGTCAGAATAGGAAGGTAACTTTAGAAGAGGCATGGAAGAGTTAAGAAATGCAAGCTTTCAGTTTTATCAGCACAGATGTGGTGAAAGACATAAAGGATGATGTCATTTTATAGAAGAAAATGAGATGAATTTATTTAAATATGAACAGAGGGTAGGAAATGGAGGGTACAGGTAGAGAAATTAAAGAAAACAAAGATAAATCAAAGAACTCTGATTTCTTTCTCTAACTTTGAAGAAGAATAAAACTCAAATGCAAAATAAATCCATAACTGACAAAGGTGCTAACCTCTTTTTTTATTAATGCATGGAATGTTTGTAAAAGTTGGAAGAAAGATTAAAATAATGCTTTTGAGTACTTAAAATATGCTGGGGTTTCAGCTTGAAAAATTTAACTTCTAAACGACCTAAGTTCTTAATTTATAAAATGATGTCAGGTTTTGCTTCCTTGGTGATTTTCTTGCCACCTCCCTCCTAGTAGTGCCCTTAAGGGACTTTGTGTTCCTGTAATGCGTCTCATGTAAGACAGAAAGACATGAGGCTTTAGCCCTATCTTCTGTACATCAGTATAGCAGTAATGCAATTTTACTTACATCAGCTTAGGGTCTGCTTCACAATTCTTGACTGAACAGTCTGTTTCCTACTTTGTTATGGCAGTTCCTGCACCGCCCTGTGATTCTCATGTGGCTGTCATATTGCTAGAACTCTCTTTGCCTCGACTTTATTAAAAGAGCTTATTTAGACTAAAATATGAAGGGCCAGATCATGGCTTTAGATCTAATTGCAGAGATCTCTTTGATATCAGTGGGAGTGCATCCCTGATCTTTGAAAGTAGAAGCTTGGCCTTTGGGCTGCTGACAAAGAAGCAAATACAGAAATGAAATTGGGGTGAGCCACTTCATTGGTCTGTGAACTATGTTTTAATTTTTATTCTGATTGTTTTGTCGTATCAGATGGTATATCAAACCAAATCTGTCAGGTTGTGCAAGGCTTTCTCCCCTTACCCCTCCAGATTGACAGTAACAAGCTTCCGGTTTTTGGTTTATCTGTAACTAACTTCAGCCTGTTGAATGCATTGGATTCACTGAATTGAAGAACTAAAATACAAATGATGACTCTTTACTTTTGAGCTAGTAACTCAATTCATAATGCGAACAATAGTATGTTTAAGTAAATTCCACTGGAATTAAATCTTTCTGTTGGCTGTATTACTCCTATTTCAGTGAGCTTCATAAATTGAAGTAAATGATGCCATGGGCATTTTGTTACTGGTTATGCAATCTTGTTCCATCTGAATTGTGAACACTGATGGTATAAAACTTAACATGATATTCAAAATATTCATATCACGTACTTAATTTCTATGCAACCTATTGTCAGTAAAATAATGCCACACTAGGGAAGCTTTTAAGCAAAATACAGTACTGTACTGTCTAAATAAAGTGATTTTGTGGGAGCACTCCCCAAACGGGATATCTAAGGAGAAAACACACCTATGTACCACTTTGAGAATTAATCATACATTAATTTTGTGTTCTTGGGTACGATAAAATATCTCAGCTATTTTGAAGCTTAAGACCTCTGTGTTTTTTAGAAACATAATGAAAGACTTCTGAAGGTTAAAACTATGCATCTCTGAAGTGTGCCAGCCTTTATTCATTAAACTATTTACACAGCGAAGCATAACTGGTATATACCCAAATAAGGACAGGTTTTTACCCTTACTGCTAGCAGTTTTCTTTTTAATACTTCATGAAAAATATAGCATAGTGGAACTAAGGCAGCATGATTAAATGTTGTGAGACTTTAGTGAAACACCTTTCAGCCCAGTAAGCTGGTTTCTTAAATTTCTTGCCTGTAGGATTTAAATTAAGTTGCTACTAGTAAGCACATTGTTCAAATTGGCAGTTTGGGTATTTAGTCCTTTGTAGAGCACTGTTTTGTCCCCCACAAAAATTATTTTCCCTGTTAAATCAGAATAATTAGAGATAAACCATGTTGTCTTCTCAGGGTTGCCAGTGTCACTCTGAATCTTCCCATCATGTTCAGTTAGCACTCAATCTAAACTCTGAACCATTACCAGGGGTGATTAGATGCTGTCTTAAAAAAAAATAAAATAAATCACTATTGCTTATATTGATGCTGAGAAAGCACTTTGGCTCATCTGACTTTGCTGTTACTGATCCTCCAGGTTCTAGCAATCTGGAAGGTTTTGTGGAGAGAGAGATGTGCTAGGCTAGAGCAAGAGAAACTTAAATATATAAATGAGACTTGGTATTTTAATACTGAATTCCAAACTTAACCACTAGGCAATCACAGAATGGTTTGGGTTGGAAGGGACCTTAAAGACCATCTAGTTCCAACCCCCCTGCCATGGGCAGGGACACCCTCTGCTAGACCAGGTTGCTCCAGGCCCTATCTAACCTGGCCTTAAGCAATGAGCTTGAGTAGTTATCTGTCACATGGAGAATCATGAGAATTAACTAAGCAGTCTGTCCTTTTTAGAGAAATTTCTGTGTCCTGCATCTTTCTACATTTTAGGAAGAGAACTTCAGCAACGGCTAAATCAGCTTGCAATTTGGTGTAGCATAATATGCTGGCTATATATTATTTTTATAAGATGTAGTTTAATGGGACAAAGAGTACTGTCTAAAGCTGAGCTTTCAGAATGTGGTGGGGCATATGGTGATTGTTCTCTTGGATGATCTTCCTACCCTCAATGGCCTCAGGCTCAAAGACTGAACCAGAAATGGTGTTTTCATGTTTTACGCTCCTTAGAAGATTCCTGCTTCAGAAGATTGTCCAGTCAAAACTTAAACAGGAATGTGTTCCCAGTAGAAAAAATGATGTGGCAAGACATTTTATACCCTGAGAGTAAATTGTGGGAAGTGCCATGCAATTGAAACTTGCCATCTTGGGTGCTGATTTACTTATTTTCTTGTTTTTAATCTAAGAAGGCAGTGACAGTTGTTTTCTCTTCACACCCTTCATGTCATTCCTGGTTCAATAAATCCCAGTTGTATGTCTCTGCAGATGTTTTGACTGCAGCTTGGAGGAACCTACTTCAGAATTCTTCCATACCTTTGGCAATGTTCTTTGTCCTTCTGTGAGACTCTTTCATTTGTGCTTCTGTAAAATAGACTATTTGACAATGTGTATTGCTTAAAGCTTCTGAACAAAACAAGCAGTCATGGGATAAGAGACAGGATCTTTATGTAGATCTGATAAAAATGGTTAAAATACCAGAAGCAGAGGGTTAGCAAGGCAGGCACATCACATGTTTATGTGCTAATATAATGATAATCTTTTTCCTAACAGGCTGTATCTTTGAATACACTTTTGTAAACCACTGCTGAATGCTAAAGTGGCATCGTTTCTATGAAGAGTTTTCTCCAGGATCACTTTCCTAAGCAGTAGTCATCCTATATGTGGAATTAAAATTGTTTTTTTTTTTATGTTTGCATTGGTTAAAGTTATCTGCATTAATTTTAATCTGCCATTTATCTTGTTTTACTGATTCCATCAACTTCTAATGTTGTCGTTCTTCACCATTGCCCTCTAATTTTTCTAACGTGAATTGTGTTTTGTCGTCAGTGAACTTTGTCACTTTGCTTTCACCCTCTTTGCAGCTCAGGTATGAATATGTTGAACTACAAAGGCCCTAGGACAGAGCACTGGGACTTATACAGTAACTTCCTTCTGCTCTGAAAACAGATTGCTGTTTTTGCCCTTTTTTAATTTATACTTTTTTTTTTTTTTACTTTTTATGGTTTTATTCTGTTTACTGTTTAATTCCTGTGAAGAATTTGCACTCTTTTCTGCTTTAAGAGCCTTTGGTGAGGGTCTTTGAGTATGTCTACTTGAATTTTCAGAAGTCTTATTAACATGATCTCTCTTATCCATACGTGCTCTTTCAGAACTCCAGGAATTTTTAAAGGCACAATTTCTCTTTACAGAATCTGTGCACGCTTTTCCATTTTGAACGAGTTATGGTTCTGATACTCTAGACCTGTGGAATGTGATTCAGCTTATTTTTTTCTGGAGAGAGTGTATCACGATCTTACTATCCAGATAAACATCTGCTTCTGGTATTTCTTTTGCAACTGAAATACAAGTTTGTACAACGTGTAAGCTGAATTAGGTATGATTTGTATTCCAGCTCAGAAGGCATATCTAAAATGCTAAAGGCTGTGGTGGATTGGAAAGTACTTTCACTTGTGTTCAGTGTATTTTTGTACTTCATACAAGTTTTATGCTTGAGACTGGGGTTTGTACAGATAATCATTTGGTGATTCATGTGACAAAGACAGCTAAGGTCTTCAGGGTGCTTTTTAGCTTGAGTGAATTCCTGCCAGTTCCAATAAATGGGGCATTTGTGGGGAGCAGTTGGAATTAAGGTTGTTCCTGAATACTTCTGTTTGAAAATTAAAGGCATAGGCACTAGAAAGAGGTAAAGACATAATATGCCTAGAGAGCTACCTGGGTAATATGTGTGGAGAAAAGAGCATCCCTAACATAGTGAGATGGATTGGTAGCATAATATTTGTGCTAGAATAAGCTAAAATAATTAAATAGTGAAGCATACTGGGAAAAGTTTGCATTTGAAACTGTTGAATTGGGGCAGGGAGGGGGAAACTAAGAAAATAGCAGTGAAGATAAGTGTGGAAAGGGAATGTGCTTTATAATTTGGCATGAACTTCAAGGTCTGAATGATTCATACATAAAAGCATGTTTCTCAAAATGGTTTACTGATTCTGTTAGTTCAGTTCTTTGTTTTCTTGAAAACATGCAAATTGATGTAGTGGACTGCAGCGCAGGTGGTTGTGTTAAAAAAAACCCCAAAACTACTCGTAGCAGTTAATTTTTGTAGGGGGAGAATGTTTCTGTAGATGCTTTTTTTAAAGGAAAGTAAGGAAACTCTTTGTACTAATGCACTTGAATGTTGGTTTACATACTATAGAAGGACAGTAAGTGCTGTTTGCAAAGTTGTCTCCGTACTGGAAGTAGAACAAGCAACTAGCAGGCTCTCCTGAGAGACCCTACTGCCTGGTGGGAAAGAATTTCCCAGAGGAGGATGTGGGGGAAGAAAGGCAAGTTCCTGTGATTGTCTGTTCAGAAGTTTGGCTTGAGTTTGGTTATTATCTGCCTGAGAGGTAACAGGATTACTGGAAAGGTGCTTCAGGGAGTTCCCTTCCTCCTCAGGGTAGGATCAGCTGTGAGGCCTGAGCAGGTTGCCTAGGACTTTTCCAGTTGGGTATTGAAACCCTTCGAGGACGGATCAGCTCTGTGGGCAATGGGCTCTGCTGCTTCACCCTCACGGGATGAAAAAAGCATGCTGTATTTATCAAATGGAGTCTTTTTCTTAACCTGCCTAGCAGAACTGTGTGGCCTTCATCAAAATGTGAAAAGTTTGAAAAGATGCTCTGGAGGAGTTCAGGATTTGAACAGTGAAAAGTGGTTTTGTTCTGAAATAAGCACATTGCTTAAGAGAAACCAACAGTTAAGCATGTTTGAAAATAGATATTATGGTGGTTTTTCAGCCATTCGAACAATTTTAGTTGTTAAATTACAGACTGGAATTAACAAATAGTTACATAAAAGTTGTGTGAATAAATGAATACTGTCAATTCTAGCTTTGCTTTGGAGATCTTGGACTGGCTATAAAATTCTGTCTTGCTGTGGAGTATTAAGGACGAATTGTACTAGCTCTACTTCAAAATGTCTAAGATAAGGTATTCTTAATGATAATATATTGCATTTTTTCCCCCTTTTCTATGAGCAGTTCCTCACCATCTGGATTTATGACTGACATCTTTTCATGGGTTTATTAATGTTCAACAGATGTGTTCTGCTTTAAAAAAAAAAAAAATTGTATTGCATCCCAGTAGTTCTCCCTGTTGTGTTGAAATTAACTTTTGGTTTTTTTCTGCCTCCAATAAAGGCAGAAGAAGAAATGCCTTTAAGACTTGTATATGGGTGAAAAGAAGCATAGAAGGAGCAGAAGGGTAAAATTGGAGAAATAGTAGATATTTTGTTAGAAATTGTAGGACTTCAGATTTTATAGTGATGGCCTTAAACTTTTATTGTTAAGCATTTGATATTACGTAATGTTTTGCTCATTATTGATTATGCAAGTATAATAGCTTAACCAGCAGCTGCATTTGAAAGCAATTGTAATGTTCATGCATAGTTCCTCAGCCCACACACTGGGCTGTCAGATGAAGATGATCTGTGTGGATGGAAAATAAGCCTGTAGCAGATTTTAAGACTTTCCTGAGGTTAATTTTTACATTATACTTTAAAATTGGGGGCAGGGGATGATGAAAACAACTTGTATGTTGATCACATCTGTGCTACTTCTGAAATTCTATTTAGATCTTTTTAACCATGAAGAAATCAGTAGGTTGTTCCCGTATTGTCTAGTTCAAGAAGCCTGAAGTTCTTTGTGCTTCGAGTTTATAATAGTTTTTTGCATGTGTGTCTCAAGTTCATTCATTATGTAAATTGCACACAGTTGTGTTCCGTTGCACAGTATTTTCTCAATATAGAAATGAGCCACACCCATTACTTCTGAGGTACATTCGCTTTAAAAGCAAGTGTGAAGTGTTTTTAGAAAGCTCTTTGATTTTGAAACGAGTAAAGAGTTTTTGTTGCTTTTGGTGGTCCAGGCTGTGTATGCGATCAGTCATAAGCTATTTTCTTTTCTTAAAAAGAACTTGATGCTTGATTAAAAATGGAAAGCTTTTGTGACAAGAGTTTGTAGGACCTACAGAAAAGATGGGCATCCAGAAGTAACTATCTGTATTGGTCCATTTGACAATGTCAGTGAATTTTCCTTTTTTGCATGATTGTAGTTTCTTGATACAGCCATTTACACCAGTGTTCTTGAATTAATCTAGATGTTCAGACCTGTAAGGAAACTGAAAATCAGCTACAGTGTATGTGGATCATAGATCAGTACCTGTTAGTATATTTGATGTGGAATGCTTGACTTCATTTTGACAGGTGCATGTTCCTTTCAGGATTTAAATTCTACTTTTCCAGGTTGAGTCTTGAATCCAAAAGTCTATAGAGATTTCTAGTTTTACAGTAGTTCAATGCAAGTATCTGTAAGCTGCATGATACTGCCAAAAAGGATTTGCGGACTGTTTTAATCTCCAGGAAATAGTAATTTTGGCTCAGTACAGCAAAAATACTTTTCTTTCACAGATGTTTTTAAATGACTACTGAGGAAAAACATGCATGTCCTTTTGAGTATGTGTGTACGTAATCTTTATGGTAAACCACATAAATCTCAGATCGAATTTGCATGTAATAAAGACATTATTTTAAAAAAAACCCCAAACACTCCCAAACGTCATTTTTAGGGGCATTAGAATTGTTTGCTAAATGCAAACCAGAGGTTTATGGTCCAACATCGTGTTTAGTGATGTGGAGGTGGAGGAGAAGTAAAGTAGAGGCAGGAGAAAGGTTGGGAGTCCCTTACCTACTCTCCACTAATTCTTCCCGGGATTGCTTGTTGACCAGCAGAACAGCTCCTGGGTCTCTGTGGGCATGCACAAGCATGGAATCAGTTGGTCAGCAGTCAGCAGAAAACAGTTATACAGGCAGCGTTAGCTGCCCCTTCTGTTCTCACACTTAGGCAGTTTCAAATACGAAAATTGGTGCTCTTCTGATTGTTTCGTTGTCACTTCTGGGGGTAGCAGGGAGAGTTACACTGTCCCACTGCTGTGGAAGGGTTGTGAATGGTGCTTAAGGGGGAGGAAGCCTAAAGGCACACTGGAGGTGAGAGCAGTATACTGAGCAATGTCAGGAATGGGGAAAATAGTTCTTTTCAGTCAGCAAGAGGTTGAGGGAATAAACTTTCTCAAGTTTCCTGGACGTCTTTAGTCATTTTGTAATAACTTTTTCTTCACCCTTGTTCAGCTTATTATTGTTCCCAAGGGTTGGTAGTTAGTCATCCTGAAAGCTGGTTATGCTCAAAATATGTTTGTAAGACATCTTTGCACATGTAACGAACTGGATATGTACAACCAACGCATGTGTTTTTCTTTCTTAGCAACAAGGTATTGGTCGGCCAAGTGTATACCATGCGGTGGTGGTCATATTTCTAGAATTCTTTGCTTGGGGGCTCTTGACAACTCCAATGCTAACGGTAAGTATCACTGGTCAGCTGTTGTCTTGGCAGTAATGACAAAAGTTAATTTGCTAATTCCTAGGGATCGGGGTTTTAACTTGTTTTACACTTCCTGCTAACTTCATTATCTGAATTCCAGGAGTCTTAACATTCAACACGATACGATAGTAGTGTACCACAGCTGAGATCTGGCCTGCTGAAAGGCTAAAAGATAGTGAAAAATAAATTTGAAAAATTCTGTACTACCCTTTTACTTGCCTTTTAGAGTAATGTCAGTTTGGTGTATTGATTAAAGTGTCTCTGGAAAATACGGCTTTTTTTAAGACTTCATAGTTCAATTAATCTTTCAGTCATAACAATTGAATAAATTATGCATCCCATAGTAAACTCTGTACACTATTGTGGGCTGGGTGTTTTGCCAGCATGGATCTTGAAGTAAAATGTAAAGGCTTTCATGAAAGAAATGGATTTTGTAAGTATTTATTCTGTTCTGGAATGCAGTTATTTTCCAGATGAATAGATAATTTGAGTGTTCGGTAATAGGAAATGAAGCCTTTCATCTGAAGACGTGGGTCATATTTATTGAAATCAGGCCTGCCTGAGAGAAGTCATCAAAAGTCTGTTAGTCCAATTTTTCATCATATATGAGTGCACTTTGAATACATGATGAGCAGGGTCTTGTGGGATTGAAAGACCTTGGAGTTAGTTATTTTCCCTCCCTAAACTCCAAATAAAATCATCTACATAATTCTTGAAGGGTGTTTGTCTAACCTTTGTAAAGGCAATCACTTGTCTTTTTAATATAGCTTAATAATAAAAATGTCCATATAAAGAGTTAACAAATTTCCATAAAGTAGACGTCTCGGACATCTCGCTAAATTACCATCCTGTTATGCTGTCTTGCCAGTGTCTAAATATGGAGAAGCTTACTGGATGGTATTTCTTGTTTCTTTTTTTTTCTTTTTCTTTTTTTTCTTAACCAAAATGCTGGACTTCAAGTTGCCCTAGCTTCACACTTCTCATTTAAAGGGATAATGTGGAAATAATAATTCTTCTGCAGTCTTCAAAAGAACCTCCACTTTAATAAAACTATGTTAGGTGGGTTCTTCAATAGTGTACTCCTGTTGAAGTAGTTCCATATGAATTTGTACTGTTAGTCACATGCAGCTGAAATGATAAATCTTGAAATGAGTATTTATCATTGCACTATGTCTAATGGAACTGTTATGAAATGCTTCTAACGTAAAGCTACATTCTTATTTTGACTGAAGTATCTGCATTCAGTCGTGGTCTTGAATGTCTTGTATTTTGAATGTTGTGTTCCTCTCGTACGTGGTCTTGAACACTTAGGAGGCTGTTCCATTGGATTGAAAACTTAATTTAAAAAACTGAGTCACATATAGTAGTGTAACTTACCTTGCACAGGTGTAAATGACTTCTGTGGTTTTGGGGGTGATCATATTTATTTGTAATCAGCTTTGCGCACACTGAAAGGCTGCTTTTTGATTTAAATAATTTCAAATCTGATTTGATACTTTGCACCCTTCTGTTTTGTAACGTACATGTGATAACTTACCTTGGCCTGCTGATCAGTCAGCAGTACTAGAAGTCATGCAGAGCTTTCTTATAAACAAGGTTCAGCCTTTGAACTGCCAGCTGCCCACTTTTGTGCAAGCAGATTTGTCTGATAGCAAGGGCAGGAATGGAAGTGTCTGTCCTGTTGATCAAAGCTGATGATCACACCATTTTTTTGTGGTTGTATTCTTTTGTGGTTGTATTCTCCACGTCATTGTCAACATTCAGATTAAAATGCTGTTTTGTGTATTATCAAAATAAATTGTATGTATTCTATGATAGCTGAGATTATTTAAAGTTTATGTTTAAGATTACTTTTTAATTTCTTTTGACATTTGTCATCAAAGCTGTAACATTTGTTACATGACACTATACTTAGAGAAGAAAAGATTTAAAGTATATGTAAAGCACGCAAAGGCTCTTTTCTCACAGACTACCTGAAGCTTATACTCATTACTCTTGTTTATGGACTTGTAAGCCAATATTAGTAAATCACCATAAGCAATATTAATCACTAACTGGCATATTCTGTTTTCAATGTAATCTTTTTTGAATATGTAAATATTTCTGTCAGTAGAACTTGAGTAAGGCAGTTCCCTCTACTAGTTTGTGAACTTGCATTTCTCTTGTCTATAAAGTAACAGAAATAAATCTCAAAAGCTTGAACAAATATCAGCAGTGGTTGCCTCCTAGGAAAAATACTGCAAAACACTTCACAGAAGGATAATTAGATTTGTGTCTGTGACCTTCCTCCTTGTTTTCTGGTGGTTTTTTTTTGTTTTGTTTTGTTTTGTTTTGTTTTTTTTTTGACTTGAAAGACATCTGCTTTCTAGATTTCTAATTTAAACCCTGACTTTTTTCTTCACTCCTATCATAAGATCAGTGGTCAGCAGGTGCAAAATTATTTAAAATATGTAAACAGAAGATGAGACCAGAAGGAAAAAGGGGTGTAAATAAGCAGAATTATCTGATCAGTATTTAACATGGGAACAACCATCTTAAACTTTTGATTTGAGAATCTCGGTCATCCTTGAAAAATGATGCTGATATTTTTTGGTGTCACTGGAGTATTGTGTTTCTTCAGGCTAGTGGCATTCTCAATATGCATATAAGTAATTTTTGTAGTTGTTGGCACTTACCTATAGATGAAAAACAGCAAAAAATTTAAAGTCTGTATGCATACACACTTTGATCACTGCAATAACTTTTTTAATCAACACAGTAGCACCTGTGAGGCCTTTTAACTCTCTTGCATATTTATGGTAAATCTGTTTAGTATAGATTAACATGCTTGCCCTTGAATTAAGACTGCTGGTAAAGCACCTTAAATGAATTCACAGCTGTACCTAAAAGATACATGGAACACTCACACAGTATTTAAAAGCATCTACTTGTTCATCAGAAGTGTTTCTATCTGCATGACTATTGAGTACCTGCAATTTGTTCAGAAACAGTTTTCACAGTGTCTTTTGGGCAGTTGTGAGTATAGCGCTATTTTTTTTCCTTGACTGAGTAACTTAGCAGAATCTCATTTTCCCTCCTAATTAGTAGCAATGATTGAGTCAACCTTTTGAAGCAATTTTCACCCTCCAAAATTCTGTGATCTTTACTGCATGGAGATGCTTTTTGCTTACATTGATCTCCTTTCTGAGCAAAGTACTCCAACCCAAAATACCTGCAGTACAGTCCAGTCTGTGCCAACAGAGGAATTTATGTCAATAAATTGATATTAAACCTTGTCAATATTTTCTCATGAAGAGAAATAAGAGTATATAATTCTGGGATAAGATACTTTTTTTACCCAGTCCCAGTAGAGCTATCTGGTTTTACAAATCAAATTTAGACTTTGAATCTACTTTTTCCTGTCTCTCCTGATTCAAATAATGTTTGGGTTTTTTTTCCCCACCAGGTCTTACATGAAACATTTTCCCATCATACATTTTTAATGAATGGTCTTATTCAAGGTGTTAAGGTAAGATATTTTTAAAACCTCTGACCTAAAGTTTCTGTGTGTTGCTGTATTGTAATTTGTCTCTCCTGCATTCTCCATAAGACCATCCAAAACACTGAAAATGTAATTAATTCTTAAGCCATTTTTCTGTTTTAATGATTGTGTTCTTGGGTTCAGTTCAAGATATACTGCTAAATAGTAGCATCTTGAAACAAGTGGAGTATTTCTCAGAAGTTTAAATTCCTCTTATTTAAATAGGTATCAATGGTAGATATTGTAATCTTGATAAGGATTCTTCGGAGAATGGAACTAGGTTTTTAATGTCTGCTTCTTAATGTTAGATGATTTCTATCAAAAGCAGATTAATGCAGCCATGATGATACCATTGAGACAAAAAGTGAAGCACTTAAATGCTGATTTTGTCTAAGATGTAGTATACAAGCTAATTTACAGCAGGGTTCTTTATTTTCTTTTCCTGGTTGTTTTTGTATCACTTTTTGAGCATTCTGTGACAGTCAAGATATTCAGGGCAGTTTACATCTTTTTTACATCACCGCAGTCACACAGTGGTCATGCTGTGTTGTTGCCATAAAAAAAAAAACGCTTGCAAAATTTCTCTAGCATAATTAAAACTTGAAAGTCTCTCCTTTGCTAGCTTTCTTACTGAGAGGCTTCAAAGCATAGTGTAACATGACTAAGTTAATTTATAGCACCTGGAAATTACTTAGCTTTGTATTCTGTAACAAATCTAAAGTGTTTTTAGCCGTAAGAAAATAACGTCTTTATAGGATGGACTTGCTGTTTGGTATCTTTCATGGTGGATTGACAGAACGCTATGCGCTAGAGATGGCAGGATGCCTCAAACCGAAAAAGGAAGCTTACTTTGCATTGTTCTCTTAGAAAAACAAAGGTCATGTTTCTTGGTGTTTTCTTTCACCTCTGTTCACAACGCAGTATAACTATGAGTATCACTTAAAAGTAGTGGAGAGTTCCATGTATGTTTTCTACAGAACATATCTGTAGAACAAGTGCATTAATATCATGGTCTAAATGTATGTTTTGGTCGAACAGCTGTAATAAATGGGAGCATAGATCAGAGTGAGCTTGTACTTCAGTGTCCAGTATTACCTTTGAAATGCTGCTTATGAAACATAGAAAGTATTTTGGGCAACAATTAGTGAACATGCTAGTTTATATTCTACTGAAATCTGATTTCAAGCAGCCAGAACATACATTTCAACTACGACATCTAACTTTCCTAGGATCTGGTGGTTTGGGTTTACAGTTTTTGCTCTCAAAAATTGAGATTTACTTACTGAAATCATTGGAATCAGAGTTGTTTATTGGGATTTGCAGAATAGTGATTTAGTATAGTAGTCTGTACACATATGTTAAACTTGAAGTTGACTATATTTGAATACTAGAGGTTAGCTGGAGTAGATTTCCAGTGTATTGAGGTGCTTACAGAAGCATATATTTGTTGAATTTATGGCAGAGATGGATTGATGAGAGAATATACTTATCAGGAGGAGGGTGCATCTGTTCTGGAGGCTTGTGGTTAACAGATCTGAGAAAGGCTTCACTTATTTTAATTTTTCTGTGTGATACAGAACAGATCTGAGGCCTAGATTCTAGGACTTTATGAAATGCTGAAAAATCTAGTATTTGATCCTTGGTCCTTAGTCAATTTTTTCCATGACAACTGTGCCTGTAAGTCTGACTTTTGCCACTGGAGTATCGCTATGATGTTCCACTATCTCAGGTTGTCAGGCCCGCTCAAATGGTCCTCATAGTTCCTGCAATGCACAAATGTCCTGTGCATGATAAACATGTAGTATGAAGCAGTAAGTGTTCTGTTTATTTAGTTTCAGGGAACAGTTAGATTACCCAAAACTCTCCCTTAGGACAGTCCAAATTAAAGGGGAATTTGGGTTTGGGATCTAGCACTAAGTCTCGTGATACAGACTAAGATGTCCTTTGTGAAACTAGACTGTAGATTCTGGAGATTTTTAAGAAGCTTTTGTGGTACTTCTATATTGAATGAAATTGATCTTACAAAAATGCATGCCTCCTGTTTTTTTTTGTTTTTTTTAAATACAGTCATGGTTAATAGATTTGAAATGTAAAACATCAGAATCATAGAAAATTAGACTGTAGAAGAAATTGTGTATAATTCCAGTTATCTACAATTTTGTTTTTAATGTCAAATCAAATTGCAATTTTAGTCCTTTTTTTATAGTGTGATTAAAGTGAAACTTGGAAATCTAGATATAGACATAGTAATTGTTTTTCTTCTGTCACAGGGCTTTTTGTCCTTTCTCAGTGCTCCGCTAATAGGTGCTCTATCAGATGCATGGGGAAGAAGGTCTTTTCTTCTTCTTACAGTTTTCTTCACCTGTGTCCCAATTCCATTAATGAGAATAAGTCCATGGTAAGTGGTACAGACTACAGTAGTGAGCTTGCCAGTACAGCAGAAATTCAATCAAAGGAGTAGTTTGGGGAAATGGGAGAGAGACAGTAAGAAAAGAGAAACCCACTTTCCTTTGAAGATGTGATTGCATTGTTCTGGAGCTTTTCTGCTTAAGAGGTGTTAAAACTGTGTATCTTAAAAGTATAAATTACAGAATGTGATTTAGTTACTATATTCACACAAGTATAATGGTAATTGAAATAGTTTGATAGCCCCCTCTAACTCAGTTTTAAGCTCAGCTGTTGATTTTTGTTCCCCTGAGGACTGACAGTGCTGGAATACACATATTTTGAAGCTAAGTGAACCTTAGAATTTATTGACCAAAGGAAAGTGTAATTGCTGCAAATGAGATCTTTTAACTCTTTCATTATGCAACTTTGAAGTTTTAACTGAGTGGAAATGACTTGGTTTCAGTTTCATTTACGTCCTTTGAGAAACTTAGGAGGATTACAAAAGAACTTTGCGTACACTAAGTGCATTCAAAGTTCAGCTTCTGAAGCAGACATATGACAGTTTATTCCTTAACTGGTTGAGAAACTGAGGTCTAAGATAATTCCTTTTTCATAACTTAAACTTGCTTCGCCTTTGAGCATGTGCAGATGTATAGGTACCATGTCCTAAAGGGACCACTTCTTTTAGGCTGACATAAAGTAAACAGTAGAGTATAAAAAAATTAAAATTATGTTTTCCAATACACAATCATTCATCTCCATTTAAGCTGTATGTTAGTTCTTGAGGAGCACTTCTCATAGATTAAATACAAACTTGCTTGTTTAGTAAAAGCAAGAGCTCTTAGCTTAAACTTTCTAATTGTTGCTTTTAAATCATTAGGTGGTACTTCGCTATGATTTCGGTATCTGGAATATTTTCTGTTACCTTTTCTGTAATATTTGCCTATGTAGCTGATGTAACACAAGAACATGAAAGAATTACAGCCTATGGACTGGTAAGATATGCTAAACTTGAAAAAGGTCAGATTATAACCTTTGTATTGAGCTTGTGTTTTGATGCACAAATTGTTTCCTGGTTAATGTAATGAGGTTGATAAAGGAGTGAACCATGCATCAAGGCATTGAGTTAGAGTTTGGGAATTCTAATTTAGACTTTTTACTGCTGCACCTACTGCTCTGTCTATGGGAACAGAATAAGAATTTGACTTCACCTGCACAGAGGGCATATATAATAAAACATGTTCTAAGTTTCACAGGCAGAACAAGGAATGTTGTTAAAGGCAATGAAAATTATTTAATACTTGATCTGGCACTATATGGCACTTCTGGTTTATGTGATTTCTTTTTAATATAGAATGGCTTTTTCTATAGTCAAAATAGGCAGGAAGGGCGAAAATGCACAATACAGTATTTTTAGTAACTTAGTCATGATCCTTCTTGATTAGCAAGAGAAGAGGAAAATAGTTAATACAAACTAACCTTTCCAGTAATTCCTGCTTAGCTTGCTTTCCTGAATATCTATATTGGTTTATGTTTTGGAGGCCCTTGATAGATGTCCTTAGCCTTTGAACATAATTTATCTCTTCATGCTCTGTGATTCTGTTTTCATTATACAGATATTCATGCACTTGATTCTTGGCTGACTGTACGGTACTTCAAGCTCTTAAGGTTTCCCTTTATTTTTAGCCTTAGAGACTCAGATGTTGATTTAACAGTTAAGAAAATAAAGGATTTAGTTCTCCTGAACCAAGCTTGTGTGTATTGTTGTGGCAGAGCACAAAACAGGTTTAAAAGTTCCCATTTTATTTCTTGTACCTATAAAAAGGGCGATAAGTATATTTGGAGTATATATTTGCCTGCCTTCAGTTTTTTGTTAACAGAAACAGCTTGATCTAAAATTCTATAAAGTGATAAACAAAAGTGCACTTGTCTTGATGAGATCTGAATCAGTTTGTTTGTTACACCTTTTCCTTTGGATTTTTTTCTAGCTTGGTATAAAGCTAAATTTCTAGCTTATCTTCTTACTTATTCTATAAAATAGTTATGCAAATTCTTTTTATTTTGGAGACTGGAAAAGAGTAGTAATTTAAGAAAAAAAAAAAAAAAACGCAACCAAAAACAACCTAGCTGTATTCTAACCTGTTCTGATGATTTTTTTATAGTGAAATTTAACTACAGAATTTTGATTTTTCATTATGTTCTGCTGCATGTGAATATAGTAAGTGATCTGTTAGCAGCTGCTTGTCACTACAACGTAGTGAGATGCAATACAGTAATGTTGAAGTTGTCATAACTAATGATCTCCCAGTTTGCGCTATACAGTGATAGCTATGTATTTAAAATGCAAACTGTTAACAAAGACATTATGTATTACTCTACTACCTAGAGTGCTGAGGCTCAGGTTCACTTAGGCAGGCACTTAAATGTGCTGACAACTTTTTCAGTGCAATCTCATTCATAATTGGAAAACAAAAACCGCTTTAGTCTATCTGAAAGTAAGTGCTGTTTTCCTTTGAGCCAAACCTACTCTTTGATTGCAAATCCTGTCTTGTATGGTGGACTGTGGAGGAGGTTGGAGAAACTTTACTTGGACCTGTATTTAGTGTCATAAGTGATATTTTTTTTTTTTTAATCTTAAACTTTGACTGGTGTTTTTTTAAAACCACGCTTCTGGGAAGGGGTGGTGTGGTTAAGCAAGTTACTTCATTTTTCTGCAGTGGCAGAATAATCACTTTGACAAGTTTGTAAACTGTTCTTGTGCATAGGTATCTGCCACCTTTGCAGCAAGTTTGGTAACTAGTCCTGCCATTGGAGCGTACCTGTCTGCCAGCTATGGAGATGACCTTGTTGTACTAGTGGCCACATTGGTGGCTGTTGTGGACATCTGCTTCATCCTGCTGGCTGTACCAGAATCTCTGCCAGAAAAAATGAGACCTGCTTCATGGGGAGCTTCTATATCATGGGAACAAGCAGACCCTTTTGCAGTAAGATGCACTTCCATAAGCAATTAATAAATAGATGATGATTAATTAATCAAATTAATTTTATTTTATAAGCTTGAAAGATCTTTAATCTTATTGGTAGAGTGACTATTCAGTACGCTATAATCTCTGTTCTTTCACTAAAAGATCTAGCTACATTTAAAAAACCAAATTTTGTGGATTAAATAATTCTTGAGTTGGAAACAATGTTTGGTGTGAAGTCCAAAGGAAAAATTGTTTACTTTTCTAACTTACTCTATTTTACTGTAAGAGAAATGCTAAATTCTTACACTGCTACAGACCCCAGAACCTGATGTTGTAAGATATTTTCCATATTCATTTCATGCTTCGTCCCTTTGGTTGGTAATATCTCTCCTCACTCTGGAATTCTACTTTTGTTTATATGTGATTTCTTGTTAATATAGAATGGATCTATAAAGCTTGACTTTTCTACAGGCATAGGAAGGGTTAAAACATATCATGCAGTCATTCTAGTAACTTGTTCACATATTCACACTCACTCAGCTTATTTGTGTTTGTGTTTTACCTTGATATCTTAAGAGCGGAAAAAGTTATTGTTCTGCATGAGATCCATCCTGCTGGGAACTGGTTGTGAATATTGAGAGATGAGTAACGTTCTCGAAAGACTGCAGTTAAAGAATTTGTTTTCCACAATTTATTTGTTACTCAAACTGATTCATATAAGGGTGAAGAAGAAATGTACAAGGAAAAATGCTCACATAATCTGGGAAGAGAAACATTTGTAATGAGGCTATATTATTTGCTAGCATCTCTTAGAACAGATTATTATGGAGATCAATTAGAAGATATAATGCATTTCCCTAAACATTATATGATGCTGTTTTCACTGAGTACTTGTAATTTGGCACTGAACCGTAGTTTCAAAAATCAAACAGAAACTTTGCAGAAGAATCAGATACCACAAACCTTATATAACAGGGGATTGTTTCTAACTTAATGTTCAGCTTAGCTGTGTCCATGTGTGGTTTGTTTGTTTTTTGTTTTTTTGTTTGGTTTTTTTTAATTTGTATGCTTGGGTAAAAATGGATTTTAAAAAAGTGAATCCACCTTCTGCTTTCTTTATGCTTTCATTAGACTTTGTATAAATATTCCAATACTTGTTTTGTTTCTTTGTTTTACAGTCTCTGAAGAAGGTTAGAAAAGATTCTACAGTCCTCCCGATCTGCATTACAGTGTTTCTCTCCTATCTGCCTGAGGCTGGCCAGTATTCCAGCTTTTTCCTATACTTGCGACAGGTAAATGTTGGTGTCTTCATCTCTTACTGAGGCTGTTTAAATGACTGTTCCTAAGACCTATTTCTTGTTGAAGACTTTGCTCAGAAAGCTGCTTTCTGGTAAAATACAGCCTTAAGAAATAAAGGCAGGGTACTTTGCTAAGCCAAGAACTGAGTAACATTTTACTCCTGATGCATAAACCCTGCCATAGCTTAAGCATGTGTTCGTAAAGTTGAGGAGACCTTTGTTCCCCTTCAGTGCAGCAGTTTGAGGTGGGATCTTGCCCCTTGAAGAGCTATTGTGTCTGTGGGACCATATAAAGAACTTAAATTTTCAGATACATGACTTCCTGTGTCTCCTTTTTTTTTTTTAAGGCAGGGTTTGTTTGTTTTTTTTTCTTGGGTGGATTTCTTGGCAAGCAGTCAAGCTAAGGATTATTCTTGAAAACGGACACTTCCTGTATGGATTTAGATTATAAGTGGGGATCAGTGTTTTCTTTGGAGGAGTTATCTCTTTGCTAGTGATTGTCCTGGATCGCATTTACCATTTGCTTATGTGTTTTCTGCTTCTCTTCAGATTATAGGTTTTGGATCTGCTAGCATTGCAGCATTTATAGCTGTGGTAGGCATTCTGTCTATAATAGCTCAGGTAAGCTTTATGCTTTTTAGTGTTTTATTGAACAGTACAAACTGATTGCCGAGTGCTTGCTCTCCTGACTGTTGAGCTTGTCTATAAACTTCTTGCACACTTTAAAATGCCAGTGTATCTTGTGTTTGCTAAGGGCTATTTTCATATATAGTCTCTGTAAATGTCTTAGTTTAAATCTGTTCTCTTTAGAAATACTGGACTTGGGCATCAGAAAATGAAACTAAAATTTGCTAAGCTTAGATCAGTAAATTTACTGGAACTCTGGCTTTAAATGATTAAAATGATGTAGGAAATTGGTTACTTAATGCACAGCCTTCTGAAAGGGAGATGTGTTATTTTAAGCAAAAGTCATGCTACTTGCACCTATTTGGTTGGCTTACGCTATCAAACTTGTGTAGAAACGATGCGGGTATTGATATGATCTGTCCAGGGTTACTTAGGCTCAGCATGGCGACTGAGGACTGTGAGGCCCTTGTATGTTGCTTTCATACCTCTTAACTTGCAACACTGAGCTGGTTCTTGGACAGAAAAATTTGATTTGGAAATCAGACAGTTTTTATGATCTGTGATATCTTTATGGGTACAGTTTGTCTTCCTGTTGTGATAACAGGAAGAGGAATGGCCTGTGCAATGTGCTGTAACCTTGTTACCATCTTTAGGACAGTGGAGGTCTAACTGTTTTGATGTAAACAACACATTCCTCAATGTTTACCAGTTTTACTGGTGTCAGTTATGCCCTTCATTATCAATATGAATTGTTATTTTAATCCTTGCTCTCTGGTTTGTTCTGATGCTTTAATGTGCACTCACATTTGCCACTCACACTTTAATCAGAATGGTGTTTTTGCTAACAATATCTAAAATGACTGTCCTTCTGGTTCATCATTTTCAGTGTTAAAATGAGGAGATGCTGCACTGATTTTTGAACTCTTTGAAGAGTGCAGCTTATTGAAATAAGCTTTGCTTTATAAATACTGATTTGCGTTGGCATGTTAGATATCTCCAGAAAGAACTGATCAAGTGTAGACAGAATTACTGTATTTTTTCTATTTGGCTTTCAAATTTGATTTGTCTAAAAAAAACCCAAGAAAACTAGTAAAAGATGTACATGAGAGAGGAAGTGTCCTCTGCTCTGCAATCCTTCTGGTTCCTTTTATCTGGCTTTTTACTGATGCATTACTGAGTTTCTCATGTTAAACAGAAACATGTGCACTGTTAACTGAATGAAATTGTCCATACGGACTTTGCCTTACTAGGAACAGTCTCCTTCTTGTCATGAGTGTATTGCTGGTGTATCTGAATTGGGAACTCCTTCCTCCTCAGCAGTAACACTTCTAACAGATGAAAAAGTGGTCTTCCTTTTGGATTAGTTTCCATGTGCAAATTGGAATTGGCCTTGGCCAAATTTCAGTGCATGTGGTGAAGTTGCAAAAGCAGCAGGATTTATTTGTTGGTTTTAATTGTAAATTTGGGTTGTAATTCACCTAACCTAAAGAGATTATTTTTCTCTGACCTAACAGTTGTCTTTTCTTTCTAGTATTTGTAGATACTGGTAAATTCAACCTGTATCCTGCCTGTACTATCTTTCCATATTACCAGCATTTACTGTGGAACTATCTAGTCTGTAATGAAACAGAATTGTAGAGGTGGAAACGAAAGCCTGTTCACAGTAGAAACAGACACTGAGATACAATGTCCATAGAGAAGGCAATACGTATGTTTCTCCAAGTCCTGAAATAGAAACTATTTAATAGTTAAGAATGTCTGTACATGAAAAATTGGTATGACCGCTTTGCATTTTGGACTTAATACGGGGGAAGTAAGAATATGAACAGTGTGAAGTTCCTCAGCAGTTGAAAAGTCTTCTGAATTACTTTGTGTAGAAGGAAAAATTACATTAGCAAACTGCCTTTTAAAAATAACTTTTGGATGATCCAATTTCTCTTACAGACTGTGTTTCTCAGTATCTTGATGAGGTCGATAGGGAACAAAAATACAGTTCTCCTTGGCCTTGGCTTTCAAATCCTTCAGTTGGCTTGGTATGGTTTTGGATCTCAGTCTTGGTAAGCACGCATTTTCATAGGTACATACCTGTTAAGGAACTGAAAATGTTTTTCCTATAAATTCTACCATTAGTTCTGTTGCCATGAGTATTTAAATGTTCTATGAATTAAGCATTCTCATTTGCATTACATTACCAATGTTTAGTCTGTATTTTGTAGATGTAGGGATGATAGAATTTTCCAGGCATATAGTGTAAATTGCAGACTAACAGCCCTTTTGAAAAAGGAGTATTTGCACCATTTTGGTCCGCTGAGTTTTATGTCTACAAGTGTGGTTAAAACTTTTTCTTAAATTCACAAGCTAATAAATAGCAAGTTCTCCAGTAATCCCACTAGATCCATTCTAATCAGTTACTAGACCCCTACTTTTTTCTTTTTTTTTTTTTTCCCCTAATATGTCATTCTCTAACTGTATTTGATCTTGGAAACTAGAGCTTCTCTTGTTGGAAAAACAGTCTGTAAGTAAAGTGAACTAGAACTGTATGCTGGAATAGCATTTTCTTTACAAACTTTGTCCTACTGGCAGTGATGAATGCTTGTTCCTTATCAGAGCATTTCCTTGTGAGTTGTACAAGTTAGAGAACTGCCTCACTGGGCTGCGCTGTGGAATTGTTTCTTTGTACAGCTTTAGGAGAGGGAAAGCCCGTGCATCATTTCTCTCCCACACCCTTCTTTTCCTTTGCTGTAATAGCTAGTGTAGAATCAAATGCGTTTCTATTCCAACAAGCTCAGCGTGGTTTATGGGAGGGCAGCTGGACGAAGGCCCTGACCAGATAAAAAAAAATTTCCAGTCTTTAGGTATTTTAATAAGAGTACTTTTGAAAGGACATTAAGCCTGAAATGAGGGTAGCCTTGTGGCCCTTTTTGGGGGTGTGTGGGGAGTAATTATGTGGGCAGTCTTATTTTTAATTCAAATTATGCATTTAACACAGGATGATGTGGGCAGCAGGAGCTGTAGCAGCAATGTCAAGCATTACATTCCCAGCAATTAGTGCCCTGGTTTCACGAAATGCAGAGTCAGATCAACAAGGTGAGTATTGAATTAATTTCTGTTTCAGCATCAGACTGAGTCTTGGATGACTCTTCTGCCTAGAAAGCAGAATTCTTCTCTAGGTGTACTTTTCAAATGTGTTGATGGGTGATGAGTTTCTTTGGTGGTAGCGGTGGAAGTCTGCTAATCTATGTAGAGAGGAAGGATGTGCACAAATTTATCAGATTTGCATTGCAGACTACATAGTTTCTCTCTGACCAGCTACTTCTCTTCAAGCTTCCTGTAAAAGTACTGCAAAAGCAACAAAAACAGAAGTGGTAACTTTCATGTTTTTTCCTTCCTTTTTTTTTTTTTTTTTTAATTAAAAGTAATATTTTTTAAGTATATAGTGAGAATTAATGTAACACTACAGTCTTTTTAATGGAAGCTAAACCCACATCTTACCAGATTAAAATAAGCCTATACAAGAAGCTCTATTCTGTGTGGAAAAGTTGGCCCTATTTACTGTAATACTTCAGATGGTCAAGGAGTAGAAAGGGAAGCTGAAGTAAATAGTTGATCTCAGAAGACAGAAAAAAATCATTGGTTTTGATGTGAAGGGTAATGAACAATCAAAAATAACTTCATTTAAAATGAAATGAGGGAAGGAGTCATCACAAAGTACAACTTTGTCGTATAATAACTGAATTTAGTGTTCTCTTTTAAAAAAGACTGGTACATATAAATTGTAAGTATCAGTCCTGCTTTAATATTGTACAACTTGAAGTTAGATAATGGGAGGTACAAAGGAGGTGAAGTTATAGGAGGCAGATTTCTATTAAGCTTGAAAGGTGCGAAAGACAGTATTTTACATAGCTGGCTTTATCATTCTCCTCTCCTCCATTTTCGTTTCCAATAGAGACATTTAAAAGTGTTTTAAAAAACTTGGTTTTTTATTTATGTCATGACATGAAAACTTCACAGAAGTTATTGATCTTTCATTTTACTTAGAGGAAACTACTGTTAATAGCTCAGGCATACAGTAATTTCTAGAGTGAAGTTTTGCCACCTAGTGGCACAAAGATTTTAAGTTTGCATGTCAACATACAGAGAAAAAACTTGGACGACTCTTTTTGCCATGTTTTCTTTTTCCTATCATTTTACAAGTTACTGCCTTAAGAAGGAAGGGGATACGCAGACTACTAATACTGTAAAAATAGTGTTCTGTCAAATCTTCCTCTGTAAGATCATCAAAAATCTTTTGTCACAATCACTTAATGAAGTTGAAACAGAAATACACCCACAGCTATTAATCAAGCTTTTAAAATCTAATGTAAAACTGCAACCAATCCAGTATTGTGAATTTACTGTAGTACTGCTGAATTTACTGCCCTGAAAAAGCTACTTGGTACTTAATAAATAAATCCTGGTTTTAGACTGGTGAAGGGAAGAAATCTATTACAATTTGAGCATATTTTGCCAATAACAACACTTAACACTTAGATAAATTATATTTCACTTGAAAATTAATTGAACAGGTACCACATTTAACCTCTGCTTTCTTCATTGCAGGCTTTAGGTGACAGTGGAGGAACACTAACACAGAAAATTAGACTTGCACATAAATATTGTCACTCATAATCAAAACTCGTATTGCTTCCAGTAGCATGCAAGTACAGTGGAACAACTATGGTCATGCAGAAGATTATTTCAATCCAGTTGTCTTCAATGTATTTCTTAAGATCTTAGTATGCAGAAGTAATTATGAGATGTGCTATTTTGGAACAGCCATTAGAATACATTCAGAGGTGTTGGCTCTGAGTGTTTCATTCTTGATTAAAAAAATAAATCTACTCTTTTTTTTTTTATTCATTAGGTGTTGTCCAAGGAATAATAACTGGAATAAGAGGTCTGTGCAATGGCCTGGGACCAGCACTGTATGGCTTTATTTTCTTTCTCTTCCATGTGGAGCTCAATGAATTGCCACCTGATCAGACTTCTGGAAAAAAAGCAATGCAAGATCCCAGTGATGAGGTGAGTTTCAAATTTGGTGTGAAAGTTGCAGTGTAGAACTCATAAGGGAAAAATCTATCATTTTTGGTTGATTTAAAATCTTGATATCTACTACATTCTCATGTGTCAGATTTATCAGACTATTAAGATAGCTCATAAATTAAATTTGATAGTAAATATTTAGATTTGCAGTAGTAACAGCTTTGGTTTCAGTTTTCTAACAACTGGTTAACTTCTTTTGATAAATATCTACTCAAAACAGCTGTAATCCTGAATTATAGTGGAACGTGAAATTTTGACAATAGGAAGGTCATTTTTGGTAACTCAGTAAATTGTTACAAGTTTGTCTTTGAACCTCACAGCAGCAGGTTAATTATTCACGTATACAGTAATTCAGTATACAGCTGAGGTACTTTTTTTTTT
>VXBL01007715.1:43013-54148 GCA_013400195.1 Aramus guarauna
ACTTACTCCACGTAGCATCAGTTGTACCATGTGTAGGGGGGGACCCTCCCTTTGAATACCCGGCCCAGCACCGGCAGTCGGGGTGCCAGGAGGAGCTGAGCTTCAGTACCAACCACCTCTGAAACAGCTCGAACCCCTTCATATGCCGTCAATGTCTCTTTTTCTGTTGGAGTGTATCAGGTCTCGGATTCTCTTTACTCTTTCTCTTGGGCAGAGGAACACTTTCTCCTAATAGCTGAGATACTGGTCCATGGAGGTGGGGAATAGGACATATTCTCTTTGAGTTGCTTGACCTTCTGGGATGGTTTCTCCAGAGCCAAGATGATGGAGGAAGAGACTTCCACTTCATTCCCTGTTGGTGCCTCTTCATCTTTCCACTCCATTACTGCCAATGAATTGGCATATGACAATGGTGTGCTCCATACAAACTTCCACCACATGGGTTGTGTGCATTGGACTTAATATGGATCTTTGGATAACTGTGTGTTGACTGGGTCATAATAAACCATCTCCCACATGGCTAATTCCCTCAAGTACTGGATACCTCTCTCCATGGTGGTCCACTTGCCTCGGTGATGGGTGACATATAACTTCTTTGCAAGGATACTTTTCCCTCATGCCTGACAGCAGTCACCTCCAGAGGCTGAGGGCTTGTGTCCCTTTTCTAATCACTTACTTTGTCAATGCTCCCTTCCCTAGACAGGGATCCTATGTGCTTGGATTCCCTACTCTCTAATTCCAAACTACTGGCCCCATTATCCCAGCACTGGAGCAGCCAGGTACTGATGTGCTCACCTGGATAACAACTCAAATTTTTTCGCAGATCTTGCAGCTCCTTCAGGGACAGGGAATGAGTAGTTACCACCTCATTTTTGAGTTCTTCCTCTTCCTTCTCCCTAAGCAGCAGCCACCTCTTTTCCTCCTCTTGTTCTTGTGAAGGCCTTGCTTCAGTCTGCCTTGTCCACTTCTTCCTCCCACTCCCACTTAGAAAAAGCTTCTTCATCCCTTAGTAAATGAACTGACTTTCAATATTTCTTCTCATGTATAGGAGTGACTGATCCGGGCACAGGTATGTTCTCTGGTTCAGCTGCAGTGCCTGTTGCTGGGGTTGGAGTGGCTGCAATGCTTGTTGTTTTGTCATCACATCCAGAGTCCTTCTCTTCCCCTTGAGGGTACTGAAAAGTGTTGAGCACGGCTCGGTAGGCATGGGCCAGGCCACAGCACATTGCAGTAATTTGTGTCTCTCTGGATCCGCCGGGGTGACAGCATACTTTTCCCAAATATTTTACTGTTTTTTTTAGATACTGCACTTGTTCAGGAGTGAAGTTCCAAAACATTGGAGGTGATCCCTGTCCTATGTACTTGCCTATACTATCCCACAAGGCCTGCCACTCATAACTATCCAGCCTTGGGGCAGATCTCTGTGTGGTATTCTTAAATAGTTGTTTAACCCTGAACAAGACCTGAAACACATTGAGGAGACCTAGCAATAGAAGCATGCTGATCTGAACATACCAAGGATATTTGAAATTCTCAAGACCTATTGTAAGTAGCCTGGAGGAGAAGGGGAAGGTGAAGGAGACAGGGAAAGTGTCCCCTCCCCCATAGACTGGATCTACAAGGAGAAAAGGTAAAGAGCGTAATTATTAATAGCTTTTTGTGAGATGGGTCCCAAAATATGAAGATGAAGTCAATGCTGAGTACAAATACCAGATTAGTCTCACAACCAATAATTTTATCATATCATAAGCCAGTGTTACACAGTACAACAAAATGGCAACCTTGATCCATCTTTCAGAGGGGGTAAACAGCACCACAGGGAGAATATATTGCAAGTGAGGTATTACAAAACACAACCTTGAAAACAAATAAAACAACATTGCAACTATCAAACTAATATAATGAATGCTTCTAATGAATTTGTTTTAACACACACTGGTCAAATCTGTCATTATCTCAACTCTTTGTGCCCCACGTTGCGTGCCAGAAAGGACTGTTGTGGTTTAGCCCCAGCCGGCAGCTCAGCATCACACAGCTGCTTGCTCACTCCCTGCCCCCACCCCAATGGGATGGGGAAGAAAATCATAAAACTTGTGAGTTGAGAAAAATACAGTTTAATAGGACAGAAAAGGAAGATAAAATAACAACAACAACAGCAATAATAATAATAATAATAATATGACAAAACAATGCACAAAACAAGTGAATCACAACGCAATTGCTCACCACTCACTGATCAATGCCCAGCCCATCTCTGAGTTGCGATCACTGCCCACCAGCCAACTCCCCCCATTTTATATACCAAGCATGACATCATATAGTATGGGATATCCTTTTGGCCAGTTTGGGTTAGCTGTCCTGGCTGTGTCCCCTCCCAACTGCTTGTGCACCTCCAGCCTACTCACTGGTGGGGTGGTGTGAGAAGCTGAAAAGTCCTTGACTTAATGTAAGTACTATTTAGCAATAACTAAAAACATCAGTATGTTATGAACATTATTCTGATACTGAATCAAAAACACAGCACTGTACCAGCTACTAGGAAGAAAATTAACTCCATCTCAGCCAAAATCAGGACACCCATGCTCCAGCCTTTTTTTCCTCCAAGATGACCATTCTTACACTATTTCTGACTGTCCAATTTTTGAGATTTCTAGAATAAAGGTACATTACAGTGTTTAGCAGCATATAACCATACTTGAATCAGAGTGTTCAGATGCTTGTAAGGGGAATGCTAATTTAATGCTTTCTCATGTCCTTTTTTTCATGCATAAAAAAGATCTAAAAGTCTAAGGAAAGGGTCACACAGCAGTGCTATTTAGAGCATTGTGTGTGCAGGTCACTTAAGCTATTTCTTTATCAGCCAAGGTTCAGATGATTAATCCTGTTGACAGCAGGGACTGGAAGTGCCGGAGACTGCTAGTTGCAGCTGTCTAGAAAGCCCAGTGTTAGTAGTAAAAATATCAGGAAATCTTGACGTTTGTTGTTATAATGTTAGCCTTCACGTCATGGTCTTGTGTACTTTAAGGTGTTGGTCTCTTCATAAGAAGATTGCGCAACCTTTTTCTTAAGTAGAACTAGTCATAGGAGAAAATCTTAGCTGTGGAAGTAGTACATCCATCCACAAAATTCAGCATGTTGTTTGAATTTGAGTTAGAATGCGCCTTAATGCACTGACATTCAAATGCTTGAGTAAGACATCACACATACTTTTTGGGTGTTAGTCTAAGATTTTCTTGTCAGCCTTTCTGGAAACTGCAATACCTCCATTATGGCATAAAACTATTGAACTGTCTAAAAAAATTATATCTGACGTCACCCTTCAACTTAATGGACCACAAAGGCCTTTATCAACTGGATGAAAATATTGTTTCTAATGCTATGTAACACAAGCTCCAGTAAAGGATAGACTGAGGGAGTGAAGACTCCCTATTGTGTTGATCTCTTTGAAAGTGCCAGTTGTGAAATCTGAGATCAGTTCCTTTAATGCTTTCTGTGGATGGACTAAAAATCCTCACCTACTCGTACACAATGCAGTACAGACTCTGTTGTTCACATCTCGCAAAAGTTTTTGTAAGCTTGAGCAGTTGTCTTCTATCTGTTTGCATAGAGATTAGTTTGGATTTTACTAAACTGAAAAAAAAAAAAAAAAGCAAACATCTTTTAAAAATAATCACCCTCTGTGCAGTAGAAAGGCATTTGCCAAAGCACATGACTGAAAGTAGAATACATTCCTGTTTTATAATTAAACGTGGGAAATAGCAAGATACCTTTGGTGAGAGTCAGCTGTTGTGTTAAATGAACTTGTGATTGAAAGGAGTCAGACACAGGAGGACCTGTGTCTCTGTGGGATTATATGGCTAAATTACTGAAAAGCAAGTGGAAACAAACTAAGTTAATTAATCTAAAAGGACGTATAAATATTTGTACCCAAAATATGAAGGCTGATATGGCTAAAGTGTGAAGAAAGACTGTATAAACCTTTAGAAACAGCTGAACAAGGGTATGCTATGTGTTAATTGCTACAGAATGCTGTACATAGTGTCATTCATATGACTTTATAAGAAGAAAAAACTTGAAAACTTAATAATGTCAAGGTGAGAAGTCGGGCCATAAAATACACATGTAGGAAAACAAAAGAACCACAAGTGTTGGGCATTTTTCTCAAGGTTTACAAAGGGCGATACAAGTTACAGAGGTGTAAGATCCCAAGCAGCGTCCACACTGAAGCATTATAAAAAGCACATTCCCCAGTCATTGTGTCAGTCAACCAAAAATAAACCAAGATGCATGAGAGCTGGGTAGACAGTGTTGCTTGTCCTCCATGTCATGCCCAAGTGATCCCAGCCAGACTGTTTAGTTGCAGGCCTTGGTGCTTGCTAGTATGTGACTACGTGCCCTGTCTATCTGAGATAATTTTGTTAAATGAAATCACCTTCCTTTTCTGTGACATCTTGCATTGAATTTTTCTACACTAACTTCCCACAAATACAGGAGTGAGTTAAAAGCCCTGCTGTGACTAACAGCATTTTAGTAGAATGGTTGGCGGCTGGAGAGTGCTCTGCTCTGCGTCCGCAAAAGCAGGTGGTGCCACCAAGCAGGAAGGCTGTCAAAGGATAATTTCTTTGGTGGCAACACTAGTTCTGAAATGGTTTGGTTTTAGTGTTATTCCGTTATCTCAGGCAGATGAGCTAACTGTGCAACTGCATTACAGAAAATTTAAGAATGCTGCTTTCTGTGCAGAAGTGAAGCCTACATCAAAAAAAACTGTGACTATACGAAAAGAAGGAAAACATACGCTGGCCCTTACTGCTGGAAGGAGGAAAATGAATCTCTGAACAGGTATTGGATTACGTGGGACAGACAGTGAAAAATGGAAGTCAAGATCAATGAGCCTTTGGCATTTGAAAGTTTTTGTGCTGTAGAGAGCGAAGGCTGTAAAGAGATGATATAAAACAATGTAAAAATCGGCCAGTGTTGGCACAGCACAGTGTGATCCAAGAGGTGGCAATTGTGTTAGTCTTTGCAGAGTTGTGGGCAGCACTGGATCTGGAACAGCGTGACTGTCAATCTGAAAGCAGTTCTCCACAAGCTGCTTGTAGCAGCACAAGTGACTTAACTACCAAATTAGTTAGAAAAGCATTGCCAACATATTTTAGCAGGCAAACAAAATCAAAGCTTCCTGTTATTGAAAGAGGGGGAAGAAAATGTGAGGCATACAGCTAGATCACAGCGAGAGTGAGGCCACCATGTCTGACCCAAGAGGGAAGCTGGAGCTACAGAGAATCCTTGGGCTCCAGGAGGATACGTGAGGCACTGATGCAGGTGCCTGAAAACCTGTCTTCCAAACAGGCATTTCCTAGCAGCTGGATACTTTTGCAAATATTTAAGAAGAATCTAAGAACTTGAATGAGATGAGCTCCATGGTGCACTGTGATGGTTAGCAAAAAACTAAGTCATTCCTGTACGCTTGCTGGGATGGCAATGGCCCGTCTAAAATTATTAACTTCACTGCTTGACAGCAAGTGTGCTTGTGCCTTGGGAGGCTTACAGATACGCTTCACAGTACCTGACACTGAAGCTAATTAAATAATCTGCTAATGAACAACGTTTGTATGTGTTTGAGGATCTACATTCTGTCAGTGGTGACTAACAATGTAACAGGACCTTGGCTTTGTGTTGTTTACTCAATACCTTTTGTTATGTCTACATTAAGAAGTAATTTCGCACAATAGAAAGGGATCAATAGTTGAAGGCTGGGCCTGGACTTCTGTTTATACTAGTGGTTCAGGGGATTTACTCTGAATTACATCCAGCTTGATCCCCTGGGCCAAAAGTCACCATCATACATGTGAGTTGGAGATAGCTAAAGACAAAAAGTTTAAGGGCTAACTGGGCGATCTTGTGACAGAAGGACCTGGTACCAGGCCCAAGGAATCTGTTCAGTGTACAGGAAAATGGCTCAGAGAAGAGAGATTGTTAAGTAGAGACAACTAAGGGAAGTGCTTCAAAACCGATCTGGATCAAGTCACTAGTGTAGATGCAGCCTGAAGGGAACAAATTTTCCTTTGCTGGCTTTGATAGCTATTGCAGGTGAAATCTGTCTTCTCTCCTTTTTTTAAAGACACCTCCTAAATTAGCACTTCCATCACAGGTAGTGGATAATTTTAAAAGATTCTGAGTTGAGGACAGATATTCTGTCCTTAGTAGTAGTTCTGTGCCTTTATTGACAGATCTGTTCCTCTAGGGATACTCCTCATATGAATTTTAATGGCAGCACTATTTCCCAGACAACCGTGGACTTGGCCCTCAGACTCAGTATCTCCGTTCACACCTTGTACTTATCCCAGCTATCAGAGTCATTTGCAAAGATGCCTGCTATGCTTGTATTTATTCATGCTGAGTAGTCCTGCTGAAGTCAGTATAAAATTAAACGCGTATGTTAATCTTTGCAGAATGACATCCTGAGGCTGGAAAGACCTTAAACAGATTGTTTTTTAGGATATGTTTGCCCGGTCCTTTACAGGCAAACCCAGGTTGATCCTGCTGGTGCTCCCTGACAATATGAGGTTGGTGTGTTCCCACTGTGAGCCAGCTGGGCCCCATAACCACAGCTAGCTCAGAAATGAAGCCTACACAATAAATCTGGCTGCAAGGTGAGATGAATTAACAGAGATTTGTTGCAAGGTGATGGTAGCTCCCTATCCCACTTGATCTGAGTGGGAACAGAGAGAGTTTAAAACTGCTTGCAAACAGTGGCATAAGTATACTCTTTAGCATGCCAAGACAGCATTAATCCTTACAATCCCTTAATAGGAACTCTTTGGTGGTAACTATTCATAGCATCATGGGCTTGCCTTTAAAATTTTGTGTTAGTTGTAATTTCTTACATAATTCATTACTAATTCCACTTTTCTTATGTTTATCTGTAGGAAATATCTGCTTCCAAAGTGTATATTCTGCTCTATGACCTTTACATCCTGACATGAAAATGCTGACTGATTGAATTTCTACAAAGGTAGCATAGCCAGTGAAGCTATCTATAGAAACAGAGTTAAGTGTATATGTTTTTGCAGGACATGACATTTACCTTAGGATCCATTCTTTCCATTCCTTTACTCTCTCTTACCATGTATTTTGCATTACTTGGTGTTCATGTTCCTTTATACGCTACTTCACAAAACAGACTGTTTGAAGCTAGACCTAAGATTACAGAGAGAATTCAGAAAGATGCATCGTTAATATTGCAAGTGTAATTATTATGAATGCATGCCTTATTATAAATGCACAATCCTGCATTTTCTTTGCCCCTTCAGTATTAATTTCATGTTTGTATTGCTGATGTATATGCCTTTGTGAGAGTTTCCTTTTAATTGATAAATAGTATTTATCTGCAACAATCACAATAAAAAAATCATCATATTATCCAAGCGTCAGAATATATAGCTCAGAGATGACACAGGCAGTAAAATTAAACATTAATTAAACTATAACACAGTTTCCTGCACTGTGGGAATCAGTGCTGTTATGGTCTTAAAAATATCCTTGTAGTATTGAATTTGAAAACTAAATTTAAATGCAGGACTAACATATTCATGAACTAAATGTTACCTTCATGCAGATTTTTAGGTTCTGATAGCTAAGCTACTGAAATATGTTTGCGATTTATTTATCATCTTCTTAAACTACAACTATAAAAGATTTTATTACATTTCAAAAATATTAAAACTGTGCTAGAATTGAGTTATTGTGCTCTGAAGTCAAGTGACCACTAGCTGGCAATATTATACAGCTCTTCCTGTTACAGATTCATTGCATAATATATCATGGTTTGACTCAAGACCTTTAATTTTAAAAATAGAAAAAGAAATTGGATTTCAGTGGGGCTGGGCACTTCTGAATATTTCACCGCTAAGGCTCCATTGTAGATTAGCAAGAAAATAGGAAGGACAGTGGACAGAAATAGTTTCTGAAGTAATAACCTTTGCTTATAGCATTTCTTTTGTTTCTCCAGTTCTGTGTGTTTAGTTTTAACTTTGATTTTTAATGCCTTTTACTGACCTCAAACCATCCAATGTGTTGAAAATGAAGCTTGTATAATAATTTAATGTGCCAGTAGCCTGGACTGTACTAGAAACTCTGAAACTCCAGTGTAGGTGTCCTTCATTGCACTTATTTCAAGTATTTCACCTTCACCTTGAAATGTCTTAAAACTGTATCCCTTCCTGCCTATCCACTATTGTTTGTTTCCTATGGCGTCATTTCATGTCTTCTTCAACATCTAATCAAGATGTTGACAAACAATGGGAGCTACTGTAAAGTTCATTGCAATGAGGATGGGTATCAATGGCGGCACAAGCTGACTACTTTTCTAGCCTCGTGCCACCAGATACTCCAACTCCCATTATTGACTGTACTCTTTTACTGCTGCCAGGTCTCTTACTTGCAAGTAGGTGGTGACTCACGCTTGTATGAATCTCAGTGGTCAGAGTCCGTAATGTCTTAATATGAAGAAAAATGAAAGAGAATGAAAAACTGAGACAAATGAGTTTAAAAAATTGCCTGCAGTATTTTGTACTGTAAAGTCATATGTTTTATCCTGGAAAAGGGGATAAACCCCTGATTTTAATTCTAAAGGGATTCTGGAAAAGAAATCATGTTCATGACTGAAAATGTTTTATCTACAGTTATTGAGATTCTTGTATCTGTAAGATTTTTGGAAGCAGATTGATTCCCATTTGTTCACTTAGCAAATAGGCTTGTGTACACTCATTTCTCAATGTTCACTTTTCTTTCTCTAGTCACTGCTTTTGTTTGATCCCTTCAGAAATAAGCAGGAGAAGAACAAGGCCCCGGTGGAGAGAAAACCGTTAGAAGGAAAAGAAGAAAATGCGACTGTAAATAGTTTAAACAGAGGCATTTAGAAGGCAGATGTAGTGAGGGAGGATATCTTGAAGTCAGCTTCAGCATGGAATAGGTTCAGCAAAAAGAGTCAATCATATTCTTTGCTGGTTCAAGGTGGTGGCCAAGCACCTTGTAAACTCAGTGGGAATTCCGGGCTGCGGTGGCTGAAGTTAGCTGCTAAAGGGCTCCTCTACACATTAAGAACCCCCTGCTTTGAGAAAATTTCTATCTTTGGAGTGAATGGATATGTGAACAGCACAATTGTAGCTTAGATGTAGCATGCTTTTATCTAAAAATAAAAAGTTCCTTCCTGCCAGCTGTTTGCCTAGTGGAGTTTGGCTATGATTGGGATGCTAGCAAAAAGGTGGATTTTTTGGTATGTAATTACCTACTTCTATATCTCTTAGGTTTTCGCACTATTGATATCTGCCAGCTAGTCTTTAATATGAAAGCTCTTTTGATCATGTACCCTGCTTTGCTGTTCTTTTATCTTTTATCTGAAACATGCTTTCTCTCTTGGGAGAAACTGTTCAATTTAGAAAGGTTAATGAAATGTTTACTTCAGGAAACTGTTTAGTCACTAGAAGTCTTTCTGTGCTGGATAAATTTTCAGATGGTGCTCACTCGTAAACAAAGGGAGTAAGCTGGAGATCAAGTCATGTCAAAACTACCCTTGTTTTCCTTAATAAGCATTCATTAAGGAGGGATGCTTTTAGAGCAGTGATAGAAAAGCTTGCTAACTAATGAAATATAATTCTATCTCTAATATTAAAAATCGGCTTAATATATAGTAATTACAAAGATTATTTGGACACCAGAATACCTGAGGGAGGAATCCTTTCCATATCTCAGATACTAGGATTTGTGTTATATTTTTTTCTGAATATGTCTAAAGAAGATCTATAATAATGATCTCAGTCTGTAGCAACACTTAAAACTGAGATGTATCCTCCAGCTTTTTTTAAGTTAAAAAAAAGTCTGTTCTCATGGAACAGGTCACAAACAGATCAAGCCTAAACAACATCTTGCCAAATTACACTGTTAAAGCGATGCAAAAATTCATATTACAGGCTAGAGGAGTTTTATATCATCAGAAAACGGCAAATCTATTCATTCTTTGATACCTATATTCTAACACATGCCTTCTAATTGGCTTCTCTCCAGATCACTGCAGCTGCAAAGAGAATAACTAACTGTAGATTAGTATGTTGCCTTTCTATTTTGATTCCTCTGCCATCTGGAAGACAGCAAAAAAAAAAGAGAGTTCATGACCTTTGGAAGAAGGGGCTGGTAACTCAGGGGGACTACAAGGATGTCATGAGGTTATTAAAGGAGAAAATTAGAAGAGCTAAAGGCCAACTAGAACTTAATCGGGCTACTGCCGTAAAAGACAATAAAAAAAGTTTCTATATATTAGCAAGAAAAGGAGAGCTCAGGAGAATATCCATCCTTTATTGGATTCAGGGGGAAACACAGTGACAAAGGATGAGGAAAAGGCTGAGGTACTTAATGCCTTCTTTCCCTCAGTCTTTAATAGTAATACCAGTTGTTCTTGGGGTACACAGACCCCTGAGCTGGAAGACAGGGACAGGGAGCAGAATGAAGCCCCCATAATCCAAGAGAAAATGGTTAGTGACCTACTACACCACTTAGACATACACAGGTCTATGGGGCTGGACGGGATCCGGCCAAAGGTACTGAGGAAGCTGGTGGAAGTGCTCACCAAGCCACTTTTCATCATTTATCAGCAGTCTTGGCTAACCGGGGAGGTCCCAGTTGACTGGTGGTTAGCAAATGTGATGCCCAGCTACGAGAAAGACTGGAAAGAGGATCTGGGGAACTACAGGTCTGTCAGTCTGACCTTGGTGCCAGGGAAGGTATTGGAGCAGATCATCCTGAGTGCCATCACATGGCACGTACAGGACAAGTCGGTGATCTAGCCCAGTCAGCACGGGTTTATGAAAGGCAGGTCCTGCTTGACTAACCTGATCTCCTTCTATGACAAGGTGACTCACTCAGTGGGTGGGGGAAAGGCTGTGGCTGTTGTTTACCTGGACTTTAGTAAAGCCTTTGACACTGTTTCCCACAGCATTCTCCTGGAGAAAGTGGCTGCTCATGTTTTAGATGGGTGTAGTCTTAACTGGGTAAAAAACTGTCTGGATGGCCGGGCACAGAGAGTTTTGGTGAATGGAGTTAAATCCAGTTGGTGGTTGGTCACAAGTGGTGTTCCCTAG
>VXBL01007715.1:54824-67071 GCA_013400195.1 Aramus guarauna
TGTGGAACTGTGGCACAAATTAAAAAGATGGGGATCTTTTTAATTTGCCCAGGAACCTGTGGAGAATTATTTATCAAAAAATCATCAAAATCTCAGAGAGATTTCCCCTATAGCTGCCTTTCTGAAAGGAACTCACACTATCAGATTTGCTCTATTTCCACAGTATGTTTTGATTCAGTCAGTTTTCTTTATTAATTGGGCAGTGGTGGTGGTTGTTGTTGTTATTATTGTTGTTATTATTGTTGTTATTATTGTTGTTATTATTGTTGTTATTATTGTTGTTATTGTTATTCAGTTCATTGCAAGGATTGTCTTGCAAGGGCCATAAAATTGTAGAATAAAAACAAAAAAGGCAGTCCATTTCTGTGTATACCTCTAAACCTTTTTGTCTTGCTTACTGCAACAAGAATTTAAACAGATGCAAAAATTATGTTGAATGCTAGCTTGCTGGATTTTAATGTTTTGTGCAGCTATATAACTTGATGGAAGACTCTTTTCTAACAGGAATCATGCCATTTGCACATTTGCTTTATTGAGATACAGAACTCAACAGTAGGCAGAGGTTATGTAAGCAAACTGGTTCAAAATGATGTCGTGGCTGTCATTTCTGTGAAATATAATTTGTTCAGATGGTCTTGTCATTTCCATACTCTGCTTGACTGCACCTGATCACTTTCTGAGTAAATTTGAGTAACATAAAATCTTATTTAGAAATTTTTCTTTGTATCTCCTTTGCAGTTAAACTGTTTGCTGTACCTGGTAAAGAGATAGGATTTTTCTTCTTTTTCTTTCTGTTTTGAGGGTGAAAATGTGAGAATTGCGAAGTGTATTTTTTTTTGTTTGAGGCAGAAAACTTACCAGCTAATAAATTACTGGATTTTTTAATGATGTATTCAGATAAGACTACCTAGCTTCTATTTTATTTATTTTTGATCTGTTCACCATCTCAAATTACATATTTCCCTTGTGCTTGTGCATTTCTAAGGAATGTTTTGTTTCTCACTTGCAGCTAAGCACTCTGTGCAGTGCGACAGTTTTTTCATTACTCTATACAATGCATTAGACTATTTTGTAAAGGTCAATAGTCATATTACGTTAATGATAAAGGTGTTTTGAGAATACCTGATTCATTCTTTTCTTAGTTTATTTCCACAAAAAACAAGTCTACAAAGTGCTAGGTCTATTTTTAACATTTTTTTTTTTGCCTATTATCTGTTCACTATTATCTGTGAGACTTGAAAATGAACAAGTTATTAGATAATTAGAGTGTAAAACATCATTTTAATACTACCCGTGAAGTACAGTTCATCCTGATTGTGCACCAGATTAGTATTGACAACTTTGACTGTATTCCCCTAATTATTTGAACTAAAACATAGAGTATATCAGGGATTTATAAGTAGAAATGTAGAAGACAGGTTGCTTTTGTATTTGGTTTTCAAGCAGCTTTTCTCAGAATCTTGGATCATTTTTAATAGTCCAAAATTCAGAATAGAAGTTAATAAGTCTAAGAAGATTCAAAGAACAGTCATGAGAGTGAGGAGTTTGCTGTAAATTGAAAGACTCCAGGAACGGCTTGTCAAAGAGAGAAGGAAGTGTGAAAATTGCACATACAAGGTTAAAAACACTGGTGTCTGCTTATCCCTTATGCACACATTGTGGATAGAGATCCTCAAGGTTGACACGAGAAGCACCCAGTGGAGGGAGTCTTATGGTGGCAAGATGGCCCTGTTTTGGCTGAAGAATGTGGAATAAAGCAGATAAACAGTTTTGACACAGAATCTTGAAGGCCACGTGGCCAGAGTGAGACCTTTTGCTCAATTATCCATGAAATAAATATTAAATTTGACAGGCCTGAATATGATAATTAGCTGAAAGAACTACATGCTGAACATCTATGACTGTAGTACTTGACTCTCCACCCAAATCATGGGGAGAGAAGAGATTGCAGACCCAGAAGAGGCAGTTGACGGACTGTGCTCCTTCTCCTCCACCCACGACAGGGACACCTTCTTGGTAAGCATTGTAACTTCACCTTTTGGTGAAGAATGCCTGGAACAGCATTTTGCTAGCACTATCATCATATACTAGTGCTACTGCAGTAAGTGTATTTATTAATGGCAGTTCCAAAACTTTTTATATCTGTCGCCTTAATTAATTGCCTATTTTTTTCACCATTGCAAAACTGACTCAGTGAAAGTCCTTTAGCAGGCTCTGACAGGCAAGCCTTCACTCTGATAAGTGGCTACACACATAATCCTTTACACATAAACCATTGACCAAGACTGGGACTGAGACTAGACCTAGCTGACCCTAGGCTCCTCTCTGAGAAGGAGTTCAGAAAGCAATGGGCTCCTGTCTGAACCTCGTGACTCAACAGGAGGGCCTCCCTCAGCCACATCTCAGACTCATACCCTTGTATGTGACAGGAAGTGATTGCAATTTACAGGCATTTGAGAAGGAACAGACATTTGCTCATAAAAAATATGTGAGAAGCAGAGACTGAAGTTATAAAAGAAGACCCAAAGTTCGGAAGTTGAAACCAGACTAATTCAGATTTGAAATTAAGGCCGTCAGCAAAGACAAAATAAAATACTGGAACAACATAGTGGTGATACAGTGGATTTTCTGTTCAGTTTGTTTGAGATTTAGTTTTGGTGGTCTTTAATGCAAGCAAGAACTTAGGTTTATGGCCTGTGCTGTGATGTAGAAGGTTGGAGCATAGCAGTATCTTTTCAGTAGTTCCTTCTGCCCTTCTGCTCTAAAATTTCTCATGAATAAAATCATTACTCCACTCCTCTGAGATAAGATTTAATATGCCATTATCTTCTGAATTTTTTGCTATAATACTGCCTATTTAGTGCTAAATTTTAAAGCGCTGATATTGATTGCACTTTCAGAAATACATTTCCACATAGTGTGATATACAGAATAAAGAAAAGAGCCTATAATCTGGGCTATGTGAGGACAGAATATATTTTACTGAACTGTGTAATCTTTTTTTGCTGCTTAATTAGAAAGTCTGTGTCAGCAGATTGAGAACATAGAGTAGAAACCATATGAACCCCAGAGAACTTTTTTAATTTTTAAATGTAAGGGTCAGATTTTTCAGCACCTTTGCTATCATCACCTCTGAGTTATGACAAAGGCATGAGCACAGACCTGCGGTGTGCAGGAACAAGGTTTCTTGAAACTATGCACAACTAGTGTGTGGGGACCAGTGGCAGCACTGGGCAACATGTTTTCTCTTAGGTAACTTTTCGACTTGACTGATGGGTCCTATGTGAGACACTGTGGCAGCTTCTAAGTGGAGGAATTTTCTCTCCATGACCTCCCTCAAGGGTAGAAAATTTCTGAATCCATGAGATCCTTCACACTGATTGAAGTCTGGTCCCTTGGTTGGATTCTGTGGCACAGCTATCCTATTTTAGGGGACAATATCCTTGTGTAACACAAAGCCATAATTAATAAAACATCAGTTTATTCATAGCTTTTCCGTTGTGTCAAGCAAAATCTGAAGACTTGGGCTTCCTGACAGCCCTGAGGTAAAATTGTGAAAGAACAAGGGGTGGGGACAGGTCTCAAAATTTTTTTACATAGGTAGGGTAAAGATGCAATTCTACATTGTAATGATAAGGGCAAACCCACCTTTATCTCCTTCTGGAAATGTTGACTTTGTTGGCAAAGTTTTTTGAAGGTCTGGAAGGGCTTTGTTTGTTTCAGATTTGTTAATTGCTTACATCTTTATTACTGCTTAAATTTTATTTGCTGAATTTATTGATCAAAAGTAATTTAATTTATGATTAAAAACAGTCCATTGTTGTAACTTGTAAAATAGGTATTTCTTTTTTTGTTTTGTATTTTCCTTGTGCTATTAGTCTGCCAAGGATTTCCTGTAATTATTTAAGAGTTATTACTTGTGGAAATCGAATTTTCAGAAGCACTCATTTTAAATTAATACTCTTTCTGTGGAAGTCAATGGTGGAGACAGCATTGATTTATTTGGGAGCAACTGGGCAGATATTCTGTACTTTTAATAATCCCAATTAAGTTTGTAATTGGGAAACCCTGGGACATATGAAACTGGTGCTTACAAAATACCTGGTATTCTCCATGGCCTGTTTTTGAAAGCTGGTTCTTTACAGTGCCTTGAAAAATGCAGGCATGCATTCACAGTTGAAATCAAATGCAAGAGGTCACATCTATTTGCCTAATTACTTACTTAAGTTTAAATTTAGTGCAAACAATGTTTTATTGAACTCTTAAGCTCTCAGAGTTGTTAACTCGAGTGAAAGTATGAATATTTTAGGACTCTTGTCTGTCAGTGTACATTTTTAACTGTTCCAAATGAAAGTTTTATATTGTTCCTGCTAGCACAAGAGTTGTACTAAAAGCAGAGCAAGGTGAAATTCATCTTGAAATCAAATTGTAAATAGCTTTGTACATATTGATGAATTTTGGCTTTTATTATAACTGAATATTAATTCTTCGATTTTGCATTGTAAAAACAGTAATTGTGCTTTTGATCTTGTCTTCGATATTTGTGGTAGTTAAAGGGAAAATTAATTCTTTATCTATCATGCACTATTTTTTGACATTTCTATAAGAAGATAGCTTTAAAAACTTCCATGGTCACTGCATTCATCACTCATGAGTTTTCCGTGAAATGAGGGATTAATTTGGTCACTGTGATGTAAATTTTTAAGGTAAAATACAGAGAATAGCATGTCTCTTTGTCTCTAGTAATTTTCTCCTTTAGATAGGGAAAAATATCCTTTTCTTCCTTTCAGTGAAGAAAGAGTTTCTGTTGATTTAGAATTGCACTTCTAGAAATTGTGATCAATAATCTAGAGGATCAATTTTCTGGTAGCATTGTCATGACATTTATGCAAGATTATTGCCAACCTTTAGGATCAAAAAAATTGTAAAATAGCTCTTTTTGCCTACATTAAGGTCTGCTTTGTTCAACCTGAGCATCATCAAAGATGAGGAAACCCAATTATTCCTTCAACTTTTCTGCTCAACCTGGGATCTTTGAAAGAACATAAGGCAAGTTGGCTGAAAAGACAATAAAATGGAAGGAAATTTTCTGATGTTTCTAATAATAAATACTAAATTTATCATTGTTATTATTTTGGAGGAGTATGTTTTCATAAAATCATAAAATAACTAGCCACTGAAATGCATATAAAATATTTTCTCCATCCTGTTTCCAAATCAGAATTTTTTGATAAGCTGTTCTTTGTATAATATTAACTCAACTGCACAATGATACAAAGCAGAGAAAATCATTCTTGCTTCTTGCATGTACTGTAGAAAATGGTAATTTGACTGACAGTAAGAAAGACATTGTGATTTTTGAGATTTTTCCAGGTCCAAACAGACTGTCTTCCAAAGTGACCAATGCCCCATACATAGTCATCTGCAAGAGTAATAAAACTACTTGTTTTATTCTTGAACAAGAAAGAATACACCTGTGAATAAATCTCACACCAAACCATCAATCTGCACAGTCTTTCCCAGACTGCTGAGTGTTTTTTGTATTGATTATTTTATGTCTGATTTCTACAGGAATAGGCTTTTACTATAGCTGTGAGAAACATCAAAACTGGTGTGTTTTCCTATTCTGCTTTGAGTGAATTTGATGGTATTTTTCTTTCTGTGAGAACAGATACAAATCTAGAGGGAGATTTTCTTATTTGTTCAGAGGATGAGAATCCTGGCTCTGTAGCAAAAAGTGAATTTTGATTGGCATGATCTTTCTGGAAAGATTTTTGGAAAAGAGTTGGAGCTGGTTTTGGAAGTGATTAAGAAAAAACTTGTGTTTTGGGCTTCATGTAGCTATTTCCTCAGGAGCAATTGGAGACTGGGAGTCCAAATGTTTTCTTCGCTAACTAAATGGCCAGCTTCCCCAGCTGCCTCCCAGCTTTGCCCTCCAGGGTCACAGTGGCAGTCAGACTGCCTTTCCAAAATAGGGAGGCCATGACCACTTTGCTTTCCGGAGACACTTGCCCCAAGCAGCAATTGACTTTGTCTGTTGGCAGAAACTGATCTGTTACCTGTAACATGGATGAATCCTTTCCATGAATTCCAGTTCTATCAGGTAAGGAAGAGCTTCAGGAAAGCGATCAGCATTTTTCTGTCATCAGAAAGAAAAATAGGAGATCAGTTTTAATTCTCAATGCCCCTATTAGTTACTAGTTAGAAAATCTGAGTGATTTCTAATTAGTGTTTTAACTTTAATCATAAGGAAATACATAGTTTTGGGTTTTGGTGTTTTGTTTTGTTTTGTTTTTTTATCTCTTTTTTTTTCTTTTTCTTTTTTTCTTTTCTTCTCCCCCCCCCCCCCTCAGGAATTTCCTTAGGTACATTGTTGTATCATACCTGCCTTTATTTGGTTCTCATGGGTCTCACATCACCTTTGTGGAAGACTTTCAACCTGATATCCTGGATATGGGTTTTGATGAGACCACAACAATCATGTAGTCAAGAATGAAATGTTTTTTTGTCACCTCAGTATCTTCTCTTTTTATGGCCAGAATCATCCACAGCATGTGAAAACTGGTATGTCTCAGCTGAAGTAGCGTTTCCAGAAACTGCCCTGAAACAGGCTTCTTAAAATATACTGGAACCTGAGAAGTTAAATGCAGGAATTTAAATCTGATCCTGAAGAGGAAAAAATAGGGGAATATTTTCCATACACTAATTTTTTCTGTGTTCTTTCTGGCAAAAAATATTGGTCAACTGGACTTCACATCCTTACTGGAAAGTATCAAATCACAGGGACCCCTAATGAAGGAATAACTTTTTGTGGCCTTTTATGACAACATTTGTCATAGTTGAAAGCTTTTTCTTAATTTTAGGAATGTTTTGATGTTCATAAACTTAGCTTATACTTTTATTCATAGTGTAAATTCCAGTGTAATCATATGTTTCATTCTCATGTCTGTTTTGGACTGTTTGACACCTGCTAAATCTCCCTCTCACAGCTTTCAAATTTTCTTTTTAAAGCTTCCAGTTTTATTCAAAGGTGGCTTTATACTTGCAAAAGATGCTAAATTTAGAGTCTGAAGAACACTTGAGGGAATGAGCATGGACCATTTGTAAGGAAATCATCTGCACTTCAGCAGTATGTGTAAGAGGTTTAGATAATTAAATTGTTTCTAAGGTTTTGCCCCTAATCAGGAAAAGAATTACAGGAATCCCTTTCTGGTTCTGCTTTTGGGCCATGGGGGTCTAATATAACATTGATTGTTATTTCTTAGCATGACTTTCCAAAATCAGCGTGAAATACCTTATATAAGTTTCTCTCTAAGTGAAAAGCTTCACATAGTTATCTTTGGTAAGGGAATAGAGAGACACATTCTCAGAGGTCTCTCAGTATTTCTTTAGCTCGCTAAGAGGAAGCAATCAGCAATACCTAAGTATGTCTGCAAGGCATTGACGGGAGAAAAATCTCCACGTTTTTGACCCCATCTTTTAAGTGGAAAATAGAGAAGATGGAACTGCTTTAGAGGAACTGGAAAACACCATGGTGGATTTCTCTGTCAGAGTCTCTTTTTTGCCTTCAATATTTTCACTTCATAGAATCATAGAATTGTTTTCACTGGAAAAGACCTTTAAGATCACCAATCTAACCATTAACCTAACACTGCCATATCCACCACTAAACCATGTTCCTAAGCACCACATCCACACATGTGTTTTAAACACCTCCAGGGATGCTGACTCAACTGCTTCCTTGGGCAGCCTGTTCCAGTGCTTGATAACCCTTTTGGTGAAAATTTTTTTCCTAATATCCAATCTAAACCTCCCCTGGCACAACTTGAGGCCATTTCCTCTTATTCTATCACTTGTCACTTGGGAAAAGAGACTGACAGCCACTTTGCTACCACCTGTTTTCAGGTAGTTGTAGAGAGCAAGAAGGTCTCCCCTCAGCCTCCTTTTCCCCAGGCTAAACAACCCCAGTTTCCTCAGCTGCTCCGATAAGAGCCTTCAACAGCTTTGTTGCCCTTCATTTCAAGTCTTCCTCCCATCATGCATCATAGACACCTTTGTGATTGTCTTCATTTGAGTGCTAGTTGGTTAGGAGTGTTTTTGACAAAATGCATTTTCATGGGACTGTAGTAGGTGTGACTAAACTTTCAGAAAGAAAGCGCAGTCTGCTGGATGTAGTTTCATATCAAGATCGCAAAAAAGAAAGAGGCAAAGGCACTTAATTCATATACAGGTTTGAAGTTCAAGTCTCACCTCAATTAAATAACTACCTGTAGAAAATGAAATGCCTTTAACAAGAAGGTATTGGAAGAAATTCGTTCTAGCATAGACAACATGTGAGAGAATGGGAAATCCAAACTTGAATGGGAGTGTCCTAAAGGCCACCTGATTCCTCTAACTGCTGGGATAGGGGCTGTTCCTGTTTGGTTTTTAAGAAAAGATTTGAAAAGTCTGTTTATTTCACTGCTGGATAGAGCAGAAAAACTTTTGAAATCTCACAGTTTGGGGTAGACAAATGCAGGATTGTCAGGGAAATAATTTCCCAGAAATCTGCTTGGTATTTTGGAATTTGGAAAGAAGTGTCTATTCCCAGTGTAAGAAATGAACAACCCTTTATTACACTGTACAGGACAAATAATGTGTGTTTGGAGGAAACACTTTAACACTTCTATTTACTGAGAGAGACTTTTAGAGATCTGCAGAACAACTGCAGATACAGCCTGCCATTCTTGAGTGATTTCTAAATGAAGCTGTGGTCTTTGGTCTCCAAGCACAGTGAGTTTCAAACCAGTTCTCTGTTTCCATTATTTGGTGCAGGTTAGTGATCTCTTAGTGATCATCTGCTTGTGTCTCCTTCTGGCCATTAGACTACCAAGATATCTGATTATCCAGCCAAGTCTTTGGTGTGCACTGCATTCAGCTATTTTGCTTGGATATTGTTTTCTTCTTCTTCATATTACTGTGCATGGAAAAGTCCCATTAAGCAGCTGACCGTTGCATCTCTTCCATCTCTTCTCACTGTGTTCAGCTATCACCTCGGGTTTTATCTAGCTCAGTTTTTATTTCTTGTGCTCTGCTGAAGCTTAGCAGATATATGTACTGCAGAATATGTTGCCATAGTCCAGTCCAAACCCGATTTTTCTTGTACCCACTACCCACGAATTGAGATCACAGCTTATCAGTCTTTCACCTGTGGAGCACAGTTTGCAGCTTCAGCTCACAGTGCTTATTACTGACAGGTGGGATCAGAACTGCTTCTGGAGTGATTCCCATTATTCTACATCTGGAGCTGTGATAGTGCATGGAAAACTAATACAGAGCTAATACAGCCTTAAAAACTTATAAATTAAATTATTTTTTGTAATCTGAGTATTTGGAGTTGCATACTGTCTGAGGGTTTGTACTGTCAGACAAGTTATGCACATACAAATAATGTATTTACCGTCTGCATACAAAATTGTGTGTATGCACAAGTTTGGAAACCTGGAGCTGTTGAAGTTGTCCAGGATTGTCTTGAATAATTCAGATTATTTTATTTCCAGTGAATTCACAACTATATGATTCCTTGGGAGACTTTCCAGCCTCAATGGAAATACAAAATACTCTATAAAGTCCAGTTTTGGGATGAAGCATCAAAAGGGCTAACTCTTCAGTGTGAAAGCAATTCAAACCAATAAATACTGGGGGTTCTCTAGCCAATGTAACACAATAAAGACAAATGCTATAAACTGATCCTAGAAACCGTGCCAAAACATTTTTATTTTTTTTCTCTAAGACTGAAACACCTTCATACTGCCCCATAGAATGTTTATAATCTTTAACAAAACCTAGACAGGAAATATATTTTCTTTCCTACTTCATAAAATCTTGAAATCTGGGATCTTAGCCATTTTACACTGAGATAAAATCTTGTTTTTCTAAGATTATTTTTTTCTGCAGAAAATCGGAAGGAAAGAGAGTACTCATGTAGCATATGAGAAACCCAGGTGTTATTCTACTCTTCCTGACTGAGGCCAGGAATTCACAACCTGTACTGCCAAACCCAGGTAGATGTTCTGACCAGCTGCCTGCTCTGGACTCATGTGCTCCTGCTTTGATTACCCAATCCATCTTGGACCTGGGAGGTATTTCCCAGTCAGTTCTGGTCTGCAACCTCCATTTGTATTTCCACATGAAAAAGCAGCTAAAAAAATTCCCAACCAGCTCCATGTTTGCCTGTGATGGCAAAGAACTTAACATGTATGCAAAATTTAAACCTGATCAGGCCCAGAGTTTTACAGTCAATGTGTAATACAGGTACTGCAGAATGTATTATATATACTTCACAAACAACATAGTTTATATACTAAACAATTTAGAAGCTAGGAGCACCTGGGTTGGTGGTGCTTTGGCAGGAACCTTTCCAGGGAAGCACATGGGGGAAAGAAGAGGTGAATAGTGCCAGGGAACTGCTCTGGAGAGGTCAACTTTCCTCATATTGCCACCACACAAGTTATAATCAAAACCACTGCTGAACATTGGGTTGCTTTTCTTTAGAATGCAATTTGTGCTCATTGTGTGAAAAATATGATAATTACTCTTGGGTTTGGAGACTTCAACTACCAAAGTTTAATTTTGTAATTTGTTAGCTGGCATGTTAAGGGAGTAATGACCAGTTTGTCATTACGATAGCAACTGGGTTTAGTGCTGTCATGGGGGAACTGGCTGCCAAAGGTTGGGCAGAGGACTGCAGAGCTGCCCAGTTAGTGGCCTGCCATCACCATCTGAGGACTGGGCAGGTGGTGGATGCCTGGCATGGGCTTGTTGCTCCTGACCACGCTGCTGCTGGCAGTATTTTATTTTATTTTATTTTTTAAACTTGGAAGGCTTGGTGTTTAGAACAGGATAAGAGGTCAGATTGACTCAGTTCTTGGTTTGTTTTATTCCTGATGCCTCTAATTGAATGTTAAGAGAAAGGAAAGTAAAATGTTTGGTGACATAAGCTGTTATGTTTAAATAATCCTACAGAAGGAAAATGTTCTGGGACGGGTTTCTCACACTAGTGAAAGGTGACATAGAATATCTCCATGGGGGAGTATTAGCTGCCTAGCTCTTCTCAATATTATGGAAACAGAGTCTTGGTTTATTAGATTCTGCAACAAGCTGCCTTGACAAGACAGCAATTCTTTTCTTGGGATGGTTTGTCAAAACAGGTCTTGGAGACAAGCTTGGCCCATCCAAATTAAGTGCTGATGTCAACATTGACAGCTGTGCTGATGCAGTGACTGTATATGCCAGGGACGACACTGGCCTTTCAACTCTGTCAAGCCTGCTTGTTGACTTAAAGAAAAAAATTTGGACAGGGGTTGGAAAATTTGCTATGGTAAGAGAATATATTCTGAATTAACGTGGCTGTGAATAAAATCTAGGCAGAGTCTCTCTGTGAGGCAGAACAGAAGAGAAAGATGAAAACCAGTCTGAGAAAGAATCCAAATCTTTCTAGTTTAGATGCTAAATAGAATGGAGAAAGTTTTACTGTTCTCATTTTTGCTTGCCAAAGTGCCTCTCTTCTAAGGGTGATTTGAACATTGCTGACATGAGAAAAAATAATCAGGTGCAAAGTGAGATCTGCTATCTGAGATCCTTCTTATGTAGATATTTTTTGTGCATTTAAGACAGGCCAGATATATGGGAGAAGAAGATAGTGAAATAAATAAAAGCAGAGAACAATTCTCCTCTAAAAAGTGACAGTAACCAGTATTTCTTGTTTCTCCATAACTTCTGTCTGTAATGTTTTCAATTTACAAATAAAAAGATGAGGATTTATTTTCCACCAGGACAACAGTACATGTTTATCCTGGATACCAAGTTAGTTTCTTTGTACACCACCCATCATTGCCACTTACACCCTGCCAGTAATATAGGTATAGCAACTGCATTAGACCTTGGTTATTGCATTGTAGCTGGGGTCTTCAATATGCTCTTTATGGCACATGTTCAGCCCTTTACTGAGCATGCAAGTATAATTCACTGGATTTAGCAATGCTCAGAGAGGAATCAGTGCCAATGCATATAGCTAGGTTGGCTCTGTGGGGCATGGTGGAATGAAATGCTTGCTGCCAAAGTCAGTACATGCGACCAGCTCCAGTAATATGTAATGTTGAAACACATATTTTACATAGCACAATTTGCTGTTTTTTCCAACCTATTCACCAATACCTGAAATGCAGATTAAATACACTCTCTGGGAGATGGGACCTTTTTTTTTTTT
>VXBL01007715.1:67803-93207 GCA_013400195.1 Aramus guarauna
TTTTTTTTTTTTTTTTTTTTTTTTTTTTTTCCCCTTTTCATTTTAATTTAACTTTTCTAACCAGTTCCTGAAGGTTCACACCCTAAATGACCAGTTTTTTGGAGTTTGTCTGTATTTGTGCAACTTTGCTGCCAGGTATCTGTAGAAGGCTGGTGGATGCAATCACTTCTGTACTTCCTGCTTTTTATGCCCAGCTGGAGCTGGCAGTGTGTTGGTGAACTGCTGTCTGAACTCTTTATGTTACGCAAAGGAGTGGTGTTTAACAGCTGAACTTCTGCTGCATCATTTCTTGTTTGAGAGCCTTGCGCTCACTGCAGGGAGAGATTGAACAGAGACATTTAAACTGTTTGCATGTTTCTTCATGNATGTGAAATGGGATCACTGCTATATAATCTTTAATTTCTTTCTCAAATGAAACACAGTTTGTCATTGAAGGGTTTGCATACACTTCCTCACTGTTTTTCTAGGCAAGCTGAATCTAAACTGTTATCAGGACAAAAATGGGAAAGTCTTTGAGTGTTTACTGTTGTGAAATTCCTACTCTGATGTGCAAGCAGGTGTATGCCTGAATCCACAATTTGCAGTTTTAACTAAGCAATTTGGACAGTAGCCTCACATGAAATTTGCTCATTTCTACCTTGAACTCATTATGATATAAACTGAAATGTACTTCTCTGCAGGATGTTGCTTAAAAGCCTGATTCTAAATGTGCACCTCATCATAGAGGATTTGCAATCACCAGTGTTGCACAATATTTTGTGTATGAAAAGCTATATAAATTAAATTATTGCCTTTATTAAATTTGGATTAAAGGTTAATTACAGCTATTTTAGAAATGCTGAATGCAGCGGCTTGATTTGGGCAGAAATACACAAAAATACTGTCTGCTGTGATATTTATTCTTCCTTGTTTGGATTTTAGTTCAAGTTCTTAAATATTGTACTGAAACATACATGACACAAATATTTTGCCATGAAAAATGCTCAGGAATTAAATGAATTATTGGAAGTGTTATGACACTGATGTGAACATCATTCAGTCTTTACACCTTATTTAGACACAATTCTGAATCCTTGGGTAATTTTTCTTCACTACAGCAGACTATTCCAGCAGTTTGTGTATGCCTTTGCAACCATCAGGCTTAGTTTGAATAGTAACTGTCTTCTGTTGCAAAGCCTGGAGAGTTTGATGCCGAAGCAGAGCATTCACTGTATCCAGCAATCTGAGCAAAGAGCTGTCTTAGCTAAGCGGTAGAGAATGCCAAAGAGAGGAATAAAACCGTGATTCCTGTTCTCCACAGGTAATTAGATAGTTAAGCCTAAAATAGAAGGAAACGTCTAATGCTGCTCAGCTGTAAACCCTCTCCTAAAGCTGAGGTCAACCCATTGTAATGATTAAAAACAAAATACAAAGTTCCTCTGCATTAAACTAGTGGCTAGGACTTTCAGTGAGGTACCTTCTAAAATGTCTTTACTCTCTGATTTGGAAAAGAGGTCTAATCCAACACACTGTTATTAGGTACTCCATGCTTGTGTTTTTCCTCCTGTGAAGTTATTTCCTATGAATATTTTATGGAGTTGGGGTTTAGACTAGCTAGGTGAGTGCTCTAACAACTGGATTATGTCTTTTATTTCTTCCTACCACTTGTCCTGGGAATATCTCTTTAGCTTTATGTAGTGGAATGGCCTCAGTCGGAGAAATAGAGAAACAGTAATTCCATGACACTGTGCAATCCGGGCACTGTGCCTGGATGTGGAAAATTTCTACAAGATCCTGATCTGAATCAGGCCAAGCGGAGGATCAGATTCATGCTCTGATCTGCTGGATATGCCAGAGAGCACTTCCTTCCAAAACATTTTGCCAATTATTGCCTTTTGCACAAGGTTTAATTCAGTTTCATTCCCTAAACACACCTTTGTATCCAGATAACCTTTGTATCCAGATAAGCATGGTGGAGGAATGCCTACTAATGTTACTGATAGTAGGCATGAGTTAAGACTCCTTGTAGATCAACAGCATGAGGCTGGAGGTGATACCATTCATAGTAAGGGAATAGTAAGGCTCCTAAACAGTGGAGTCCTTTGCAGATGTAGCTTCTACATTACTGAAGAGCGTTTGGCTTTTTATGCTGCTAAGTGCATTTTACCATTTGTACTGATTGCAACTTGAGAGTTTTTCCTGAAGATGAAAGATGTACCTGAAGGTTGGAACTGGAACATGAACTTGAACTTCTTTAAAATGGGATTCTTCAAAACAGGAATGGTATTTCTCTCTTTAAACTGATAAGCAGCACAGAGTCTAGTTAGAGGCCTGTAGCTAGTGGTGTGCCCCAGGGGTCAGTACTGGGTACAGTCTTGTTCAACATATTCATCAGTGACCTGGACGAAGGGACAGAGTGTACCTTCAGCAAGTTTGCTGATGATACAAAACTAGGAGGATTGGCCGATCCACCAGAAGGCTGCGTTGCCATTCGGTGAGACTTGGACAGGTTGGAGAGGTGGGCGGAGAGGAACTACATGAAATTCATCAAGGGCAAGTATAGGGTCCTGCTCCTAGGGAGGAATAACTCCAAGCACCAGTACAGGATAAGGGTTGACCTGCTGGGAAGTAGCTCTGCAGAGAAGGACCTGGGAGTCCTGGTGGACAACAAGCTCTCCATGAGCCAGCAATGTGCCTTTGTGGCCAAGAAGGCCAATAGTATCGTGGGGTGCACTAAGAAGAGCATGGCCAGCAGGTCGAGTGAGGTTATCCTCCCCCTCTACTCTGTCCTGTGAGGCCACATCTGGAGTGCTGTGTCCAGTTCTGGGCTCCTCAGTTCAAGAAAGACAGGGAACTACTGGAGAGAGTCCAGACAAGGGCTACAGNTCTGTGACTTTCTGGAACTCATGCTACAAGTTCAAAATCCTTGGCTTCATCTGTCTCCAGTCTTGCTTATATCTCTGCTTTCTCTCATTGCTTCACTTTCTCTAACTTATCACTAAAATCACATGCATAGCAGATGATAGGGAGCTATAGACACGAGTGCAAAAATCCCTGAGCAAATAGGTACTTTAATAGTTATGAAGAGCAGACAGAACCTGTTTAGCTGATGGAGCTGCCACTATAGATCATGACATCCAGAAAGTAATTTATTTTATTTATATTTTTAAGGGACTACAAAACAATATGAAATGCTGTTGCAGGCCTAGAGAAGTAAACTAGATATGAAGACACATTGTTTTAGGCAGAGTATTGAAAATAATTTTCACAATTTTTTGATAAATTAAATGCATAGTAGTTATTAAAAATGGCCAGCAGGTAATATGATTAATTTGTTTTTCTTTCTAATTTCCATTGTGCCTATCTGTGTCTCCAGGTACCAGAATATCTTTAAAATATATGATCTTCAACCCATCAATGTAGTAATGAAATATGTGCCATTTAGCTTTTCCCTCTTATTAGATACAAATTTACTTCATTTTTCACCTCATGCAGACCTTGCATTACTGTAAATTATTTACATGAAAAGTCCTAAGTCATGTTAGTAAGGTTAATGAAAAATGTATTATGTATTAAAAAGAAAATAACTTTTGCCTTATTTCAAGCTGCCTGCAATTCTCCTTTTTTCTCTGCTTAGCTTTAACTAAAGCTTTTTGGCTCAGATTTGAGTATTAGCAGACTGAAGGGTGACATTTGAACAGATAAATTCACACACTAGACAGATTTCTGTACTTGTGTCTGTCTTGCCTCCTAGTACTTGGATGATGCAATTACATTTACAGCATCAAGGGAGGACAGTAGATTTTAGCTGCGGTACCAGTTTAGCACAAGATTCGGGTGTAGTTCACAGTTTTGCTACAAGCATCCTCTGTTAGTTCTGAAAATGAGTATTGATACTACTTTTTGCATCAAATTATGAGCTCACTGGATTGTCAGTTTGCCTTAAATTAAGTGTACTTGGCTGGTATCTAGCATCATGTGTCCTGACCTTGTTTGGAATCTTTAGGTACTTCTGTTATTAACATAAATAATACACAATCATATCAATAAAGCAAAAATGTATTTACAGTCTACTCAGGCTTAAGGTTTGTTTCTAAAAAAATGTACGTACTGGAAAGACAGACAGAAAACACCGTAATACTTGGGTTTCTCATCTTCTGTTGCCCTGAAGCTAGTGGTCTAATAACCCCTATCTAAAAATCTTGCTGCATTGCTCTGGGTATTGAATGATCCTGACAAGCTAAAATCATAAACTATGTCAGCAGATACCAGATGTTAGCTTCTTGCTAAGATATACAATACACTGCTTTATTCTCATTACCTCTCTCAGCACATCTCCTAATAAACACTTACAGAAAGGAATTATTCTAACTACTTGTGAAGGCTGAAGGACGTTGGGAGCTACAAAGCTTTTCTGGATTCCTTCTCAGTCATTTCATCTTTTGTTGATCGGGTCTGCTGCTTCCTGGGATTGAATGGCATCTGAGCAAAATGCTCAAGCAAAAGCTTTCAAAGGCACCAGGTGGATCATAACAGGGTGTGATTTCTTGTTACAGAATGATGGCTGCGACATAGTCTTTCCTTTTGATTATCATCACAGATAGGTCAAGCCATCCAGAAGTAATTTAGATAGTTGGAAAACTCTTCTTTTCCTCTGTAGTTGATGTATGGAGAGAGAAGAGTTTGTTTGTGGCCCAGCCTCTGAAGATTTAACACAAAATGCTCGCTGTCAGTATCTTCTCCACTAGCTTTTAGCACCTCTGTGTTCCGTCCTTTATTTCCCACTGTGAAGTTCTGATTCAGAGATGTATCTCTGTGCTTTGATGGAACACAATGGGATACCATGGCCCACAGAGTAAAGGGCACCACTCTTTCATTTAGGGCCTTGAAGTTAGGATTGAGCTGGAAATGTGTGCACCCAGGCGGCTTGATGTGTGTTGGCTGGCTGGCTGTGGGAGGTAGTAGTTTTCACAATGAAAGCATTGACTTCTGGGGCTCTGCTGCCTGCACATCTCTATTGCATTGGTACTCTTATCCCTATGTGTTCAAGACTGGTTTCTATAGAAAGCAAGAGAAGTTGATGGGCAAAGCGCAAACATCATAGTGGTTACATACTTTTTTAAAGGCTTGGAAACAGGCAGTATGAAAAGACTTGGCTTGTCCTTCCTGTAAAGCGGCGGAGAGACTGGTCTGCTTGTCCCCTGGCACAGCCAGCTGGATTGGTGTGACTTTGAAACAGACTCCAAGCTGGGCTTTGTTCTGAGTAATCCACATGTCAGATAACAAAAGTGGGCCTAACTTTTAATGCCTTTTTATAAGTCCACCTCTTTTTTTTTTTTTTTCTTAAATTATACAGGAATAATTAGCTCTCTTAATTAGCCATAGATCCTATTAAGAAGATGGGTTGTACAGAAGTCATTAGGCCAAGAAGGGACATGTGTATTGTCTGCTACTATAAAGTCAACCAGTAGAGGGTACTAATGACTTTCATTGTTGACTCCCCTGCTTATGTAAATGTTAATATATTCAGTGCTGAAATGTATATCTGAAAACAATAGCATACTACCAGTTGTAAAGTAAAAGACAAGTTTGTCATCCAGTCTGCATTCCACTGCCTGCATTTGATTTCCGTCTCTTCAGTGGACATTTCAGATGGTCCTATATGTAGGGCATGAGTTAGCTAAAAAGTTTGTATAGAGAAGACAGTAAGTTAGCATGTTGGCGCATGCATGCTGGAAGACTACAGTCTGAAGAAACATTTAAAGAAATGTCCTAATTTACCATCTATATGCGATGATCTTATTATACAGACAGGTGGATACTTAACCCTTTGGAAAAGCTGGTTGTTGCTGATGCGTGCTGTAATTATGATTACGATTTTAAAGTACCACGCAAAACTTTCTAAACACAGGGGTACACCAGAAACTAGGGAGGGCTGATAAATCTAGGCTTTATTAGCAGTTTCCTTTGAGCTCGGCTCCTCGTGCCCGGGCCTGGGGGACAGCAGTTGCCCAGCCGAGGGGCCTGCTGGGCAGGATCAGCTGCGGGTGTTGCAGGATCCAGCCTGCGAGAGAGAGCAGGGAGACAGGCCAGGTGGTGGCAGGGCCCCCTGCACTGTGGGTCGGGCTGGAGCACGGGTCAGGCCATGCCAGGGAGCTTGGCCCTGGCTGCGGTGCCCTAGATAGGCCGATCTGAACATCAGGGCCTGCTGGGGCCCATCAGGCCACAACCTGTGGCCCTCCTCACTGCTGAAGCCTGAGGTCCAGTCACGGCAGGCCAGCCGTGTTGAGCAGCTTCCTACCTCTGAGGTATTTCTCTGTTGTGCATTTATTTGCTGTGCACTGGAGCAGTGTTGTTTTTCCAGACCCCACTCTGGCTTGGCTTCCACTTGACATTCAAGTGGTTTTTTGCTGTTTAAGATGCTATGGGAAGTTCTATATGCGCCCTTCTCCAGGGTCTAACGCGGGTTAGGCAGCAGGAGACAATTAAGAGAAAGCGGATCATCGTAAATAAATGAAGTACCATCGGCAAGGCAACGAGCAGCGAGGCACTGCTCGGTGAGGTCTCCCGGCACCACTATGACTAAAACCCGTCAGTCGGTGCGTTGTCTGCCAGCAGCCCCCGCAGTCGTCCCAGCCAGAGGCCATTCCAGCTGCCTTGCTGCCAGCAGCGCACACATCTGTGGTGTCGATGGGTTTTTTTTTTTTTTTTTTTTTTTTTTTTTTTTAATATTCATGAGTTCCTATTTTAAATTTTTTTTTGTTGGTGATACGATTACTGTGTAGAACCATGTGATTTAAAATACAGAATCTGGACCGATGGCGTGCACAAAACGATGTGCTAAATGATGGCCTAAAATTTAGTGGCAGATGGAGCTCCTTCCTGCCTGCATCTCTGAGGCAGCACCACAGCACTGCTAGGCTGTTTTCGAGATGATGCCTGCTGGGAGGGTCCAAGTGCAGTTTGTCTCCCCGTGTTTTTGCTGGAAATGCATGGAACATGACATGTTTGTGCATGGGTACAGGCTCTGACTACCCCAAACAGTTTGGGAGCACTCCAGTTATGGTAAGTATTACCATGGATGGCAGGGACTGCAACTCAGTCAGTGTGAGATCCTTCAAACTAATAAGGAAATATAGAAAAAACAGAGGTAACAAAAGGATTTTGCAGATACTTTCCAAAATTACCTTTTAGTATGAACTCTGTAGCCTTTATGTGAGCATCTACAAACATTTAGGAATATCACTTTGAACACCTATGTTAAAAAATCTTGCTATACTTTTCCTAATCCTACTTACTGTAATAGTGTAATAACTGTCACAGAGCCTTTTTCTATACTGAAAGTTTTTAGAGGCTCAGTTTTTTGAAGTTTATACCTTTTCCATAGCAGAGAAGTTTTCTTTAGGTACAACATATATTTGTGTCTCTTCTGGTAGTTGGAAATATAAAAGCTTCAAACCAAAACACAAGCAGAGAACACAGTCCTTTTGAAAAGTACCCAGACATGGAAAACTTATTCTCTTCTTTACTGCAAACATTCTATCAGTCAGGTGTACAAGGAAGTTCAAGATATTTTCATACAATGTATTTAGTGCAGTGATGGTATGGCTATAGTTGGATAAAGAAATCCTCAAATAGACTTATAAATAGTTACACGTATGTGCAAATCAGTTCGGAGAAGTTTCACAGTGCCTGCAAAAGAGCAAAGGCTTTTTTAGTCTGAGCTGGCAGCTCTTGCTGCAGCAGTATTGTATTTTTTGTATATTTTCACAAGGAAAGGTCATGATTTTGCAACAAAAAATATTTTACAGCAAATTAACTGTTTTCTACCTTGTAAAACTGCCACTCAGATATGCAAAATAACCATAGTTAAGGAAGGAAATATGCACTACTTTGTTGTCAACTCATAAAAATGTGATTTATTTCCACTACTCATCCTAGTGAGAGAGACTGTAGGATTTTTGTTTCAAGAAGAACTTCAAATTTAGTGTTCAATTTTCCCTCCAGATGTGTAAGTGTTTTCTCCATGCATTATAACTCCCTTGGGGCAATGCTTCTATCTTAGAATTTCTTCCTATAAGTTGCAATGTAAAGAAATATTTACTAGTCTGTGTGGTCTAACCCACAGAAAACTAGATTCACTGATGCTGTTGCAAAGTGCAGATTGTACCTTCATATGTCGGTGGGAGTACATATGTCCCATGGGATTTATAATTCAGAAACGAAAGGTAGAGTGAATGGTGGCTTTAAACTGTATCAAGTACTCCACAGCTTTCTCAGACAACATACTGAATCACCTCATCTCCTGTTTCTGAGGTAATGCCTCTTTTTAAAGATGGTTCTCACAGGGGTGCATTGCCCCCGCTTTGTGCTGCAAAGTCTCTTTTGTAGCTGACTTCCCACTGGGAGGATGGAGCAGTGAGCTGTGGTGCTTCAGCTTGATTCCTGTAATAAAGCTACCACATTAATTTTGAAGGAGTATGAAAATACGGGCATGTATATAATTGTCTCACACAAATTTGCTGAATGTATGCATCTCAGCTGACTCAGACTGGCTTTTTCTGTCTGCATTACACAACCACCATGATTTTTTTGAAAGAATAAAAATGTTTGTTGACATGCTGCCCCATGAGAGTATATTAGCCAGCAGGTATCTCTGAGAGAATCGGTGGCTGGGAATCCCATCAGCTCAGTGTCTGTGATGAGCACGTGTGCTAGAGGCACGAGGCAAAACACCGCTCCCTATTTTCCTTGACTCAATTTTGCTTGCAGGCATTTTGAATAACTGAATCCCAGGAAAAAGGTGGATTTCCTCTCAGAGAAGTAACATTTTATTGCAGACAAGCATTTCACGAGAGAAAAATAAAACTAATGATGACTCTGGAGTATGCACATAGGACTATCTTATCCTGCTTGGTGGCTCTGATGTGGCTGAAGTATTCAACACTACTTTTGGGTAACATAAGTTCTGGCTTGAGCAGAACTAGCACATTCAGGTATGTCTCGGGCAGGATATTAAAAACACAGACAGGTTATTGAATCCCTAGAAAAAAACTGGGGCCATTCTGGTTTTTTTTTTTAATCTTTTTTTGAATCTTCTCTCCACTTGTAGCAAGCCTCAAGTGGCCTCTGAGACTCTTAGAGGCCAATGTAGAAATCTGTCTTGAACTGTTTTCTGTCCGGTTTCAAATGGACTACAAAACCTTATAGAACCTCTTTTCATAAGAAGTTCTTAGAAACCCTATTGCTGGTGATTTCATTATTGGTGTAATTTCATTATTTCATATTAAATGCCTTCATTTTCCAGGGATTTGTCATTTCATTCCAGTTTCCCAGAAGTTTATTTCACAGAAGGTTTAAAATAATATTTCCAGGTACACAGTGAAGCTAGAAAAACAGATTTGTGCTAATTCACGAGCATTTGTTGTTTCCCTGAAACTTCAAGTATTCACATAATGATAGGCAGATATGAAAATTTCAGCTGGAGTAATGACTTTGACATCAGGAGAGATATTATATCTAACAGGCATAATTCAACATGCAAAACATAGAAGACAACAGATTTGTGGCCCCAGCATATGTTCAAGTAAATTCATGATAAAGTGAGAAATAAAAGTGTGAATAGCTTAAATGCACTGGGAGGTAGCTATTCCAGCTCTTTACTTGCATAAAAGGCTGTTATAACATGTTGAAATGTCATGTGGTATCCCCTTGACTACCTCAATCTGGAATTTTATATATATATAAAGGAAAAAGCAGGTTTTAGATTAAACATTTATTTTCTGGGCTTTCCATTCCACTGGTGGCATTTCTCTATCTCATCCAAAGTTATAACACAAACCCTGGCAGTCTGGAAGAATTCATCTCATGAACTAGTTTGCCTTGCAGAATTATATCCTTCAATTTAGAATAAATACATTAAACAAAATGAGATAAGGACTTTTTAGATGTTTAGAAACATTTTTTATTACTGTGAGTGGAAAAATCTCCTTTATGGAAATGAAAATTTTGGATACTTCATCAGCAAGTTTTTTTTTTTTTTTTTTTTTTCCTTGTTGGTTGTGAGAGCCCTCTGTACTCAGAATAAATCATATCAGAAAATTGAAATAAGAAGGGCTGAGTTACCAGATGATTGGGTGCTTATGAAAAACAGACCCAGTTGCTTTGTTAAGTAAAATTTTCCAGTCTGGTTGATCACTGGATCAACATCTTCTCTTTGTTTTCAGTTGCCAAATCTTGTTACAGAAATGGAAAAATATTTTTCCCTAATACTGTGTTTCTGCGTAAACTTGTCATGATTGCTCTACATATAATATATTAAATAATAGGTGATGTGATCCTTGTATCGGTGAATCTGAAAGTGCTTTTCACTTATCATGATAAACTTTAAAAATATCATTTATATGTAATGGCAAGGTGTGCTTTTACCAGATTTATGAGTGCTGGTGACAAATCTTTTATGCCCGTCACCCTGCTCAAGAGGTGTCCTGTTTTCGGCTGTGGTAAAGTTAATTTTCACTAGAAGCTGAGAGGGGACACAGCTAGGATAGTTGACCCAAACTAGCCAAAGGGATATTCCATACCATATGACATCATGCTTAGTGTATAAGGAGGGTGAACTGGCTGGGGAGGAGGGATCACTGCTCCGGGATGGGCAGGGCATCAGGTTCTGGGAGGTGACCAGATTGCATTGTGTATCACCTGCTTTGTATATTCTTTCATTACTATTGTTGTTGTCATTTTCTTCTTCCTTTGCTGTCCCAGTAAGCTGCCCTTATCCCAACCCAGGAGTTTTATCTTTTCCTCCCGATTCTCCTCCCCATCCCACTATGGGGGCAAGGAGTGAGCAAGCAGCCATGTGGTGCTTAGTTGCTGGCTAGGGCTAAACCACAACAGTAGGTCTCTGGGGTTCCAGCACCAAAAGCTTGGGAGGACATGAAATGGGAAAGATTTGCTTTCTTAAGCTGATACTTCAATATCAGAATCACATTGGATCAATAGAATGCCCGGACAGATCATCTAGCTTTTTATTTACCTCAGGTACTGAGAGGCAGTTATTATAACCCAAAACTGAATTAATACATGTTTCTTCTTCCCCTGAATGTTGGCATTACTCTTCCATCTCATGGACTGCTAGTTATGATTGCTCACAGCAGTTAATGGGCGTATATGGCACTATGGAGGTGAAAATTGATCAGGCAAAAATAAATGTTTATTCATATGGATTGTAGAGAGATCCACAAACTAAGCAGCAGGATAGAGACAAGTAGATTATTACAGTTTAGTGCAAATATCCTGGATAATCCTTTGCTTCCTAAGGCAAATTTTTTATCCTTATAAGGGCAAATTCCTTCCCCAAGCTTTCAGGCAAGGCTTGTTTGAGCTAACAGGCAATTGGCATTAGTATCTGGGAAAACATTAGAAAGTATTTTTCTTGCACAGCTGTGTGGTGAGAGTTGCAAGTGCTCCTCTCTAGCTTTAGGACTAAATTAATTAATTGTAAAATGGGTACATTACATGATGCTAAAATATGATTGCAATCAAAAGCCTTTAACTAATATAGAGTGAGTATGTTGTTTTTTACCTGTTAGTATCTATCATGTTTATGAAAATGAACACATTTATTTGAGTCACAAGGAGACTTGCAGAGATGCACTTATTGCCCCCAAATAAAAAGACAGTTATTGGAAATGTTTATCTTGTATTGCACTTGTTAAATAAACTTAAAGGAGTAGGAAATATGCCAGGGAGGCTAATGATATAAATTAAGACAACAAAGATAACACGTTAAGATGAAAACATGAGTACCTCTGACATCTACAGAAATAACAGACCCTTTGCTGTCTTGTTCTCACCTGGTTAAATCTTCAGCATATTTATCTTTCATATTCACAATTAAGCATATATTTTAAACACAGAAAACCTTCCATGTAAGACAATGTTATAAATGGAATTATGATGTCAGTGTTTCCAAATTCCATTATTACTCTACAGTATAAAATTGCTAAACAACAGCGGGATTGTATTTGCACCTTTATCAAGACCCCTGTGTGATGATCATGTCAACATATCAAACTGGAAAAGTGTCAGGGAACTAATTCAGTTCAAGACAGCAAAAATTTCTTCCCTTGCCACTGAAGAAGAGCATTTTCCGAGAGAGCTGGTTGCAAGAAACCTCTTCCTCCCTGCATAGCATGTGGAAATAGGATGTGGCTCAGGATACAAAGCCAGGCTGCCTTTTTCACCACCTCTTACAGTGCCTTACCAGAGAATCTGTCTTCCCTGCATTTGTGGTGTTGAGTTACTGGAGCAAGCTAATAAGCCAGATGCGGTATGTAGGGATTTATTACTTTTGTTCTTTTGATCCCATATGCACTGGACAAGAAACATGACCTGATCTAGGTTTGTTTACTGTATTTTATCAAATAATTGTTTGAGTTTTTTTTTTTTTTTCCCCTAATATGAGCAGATCTACTTATAATTCTATGATTTGCTTTCTTAAGCTGATACTTCAATATCAGAATCACATTGGATCAATAGAATGCCAAATGTTATTTTAGTAACTTTTCAACTATATCAAACTTAGAGCCTTATCTAAAAATTCTCTGTATAAATTATAGAAGTTACCCACTTCTGTACATGTTACTGTTTATCTGGTCCAAGTTGATCAGTCATGAAATTCATTAGCTAAGGTGAAATGAAATCTCAGTTGAGAATTAGTTTACAAGATCATTCACAATTTCAGATTCAAAGTACGGCTAAGATGTCTGGGGGCTCAGTCAACATTTTCACATGTTGGTGAAAGGCACAATGATGGCACTCAGGCTGCAGTTAAAATAACTCAAAAGTAAAACATATATCAAAACAGTTCCCTAGCCAGCCTCTATTTCCCTCAACTCCCACTCTAGACTGTGTAAATCTGGAGGTGTAAAAAATGTTTAGAGACTATTGTAGAGACAAGGATCATAATTTCAAAGGACAGCAGAGATATTTGGGATCCAGGATCACAACTCCTGTGAATAATGCCAGTACTGAGAGAACACCCATGAGAAATTAAGTGCTTTGACATTCTTGAACTGAACATTTTTTAAACTCTTTTCTGGCATAAGCAATCTTACAACCTAGTAATTTATAAAATTTTTAAACTGGAAATTGCCTTTTGCACTATAATTTTTGTAATGTAGAAATCTTGCAGAACATATTGCAAGTGGCATTTACAAATGGTTGTAAGTAGGAATTCACAACAAATACATGTAGATAACATAGCAATAATAACAAATGATACCATGGTTAGCTTGTGGTGGGCATCTTGGAGGTAGTATTGGAGTAACATGGCTGGCCATGCTGGAGTAATTAATCCTGAGTTGCCAGTGGCAAATGCTACTGTAGGAATGCTTTGTTAATTACCAAGTGGAGCACCTAGGAAGAAATTTGTACTAAGTAGAAATTCACTTAGGGTGACTGGCTGCTGAGAAAAAGAATGAGAGGGATACAATACTGTGGTCATGTTTAAAGTGAAATGAAAAATTGAGACAANTTTTGAGGCAGGATTCACCTGGTCACACTATTATTGAACGCTATGCAGTATACGTTCCTTGATGACAGTGTGTGGGTCTCAGCCTGACCCTGGGGTTCTTTGGACTTGAGAAGGAGAAGAATGCTTGAAAACATAGTGCACATCAAAGAGAAAAAAGTTGTAAGAAAAAATATAGCCTCTGAAGAATAGGCACTATTTGGGAACATTTTGTCACAACTTGAAAGATTGTTCATATTGTGGATAGTGAGAGGAGACACTGCAATATTTTCACAAAGCGTAAGACATATGTGTGTATAAGGTGTGTGGTACTCAATGTGTGTATTCTGTGGTGACTGGGAGTGTTAAAAAACTGTATGAAGGATTTTTTTTTGTACTGAAGACATGCCATGTATGCGGGCTTGATCAGATGAATCACATTCATGGAGAATTTAACTACACTCCTTTTGTCTAAAAATTATTTGAATTCTTTTCTGACATAATTAGTGCCCTGATGACACTCAGCACATTTCAGTAGAACTAATTTTCAGTTATACAACTGTAGCAGCAGAGTGACATTTTGCATAGGTAGTGCTTTTTAATTTTTGCAGAGATACAAGTTCAATGCCAGCTGCCCGGTTGGAAACTCTGTGGTAGGTTGTGGTGGTGGTGTTGCAGGTGGCCCCCCCAAAGCTTTGATAGGCAGACAAGTACCAGTTGATCACTTAATATGGCATTAGTCTCACTCGAGTCAGGCTGAAAACAGGGCTTCTCATTAGACAAAGTTGTCTCAACTCCCTCTTCAGTCAAAGGAATAAGGCAGACCCCCTCTGAGGACAGTTAATCTCATCTTTTTTAGAAACCCATTGTAAAATTGGATAAATTGTCTGCTGAGGAGAACTCTTTTTCTTCATTGACTAGAGCCTATATGATGAATGTGGACTAGACACTAAAGTTTTAGATGATTAGTAGTGCAGCAAATCTTACCCTCGATAGCCACAGGCTCTTATTTAACATTAGAGGCAGGTTTAACCTGAGTGTAGAGAAGATTAAAGGGAGTTTAAGAATCAGGGGTGGTCACTGGTTGCCTTTCTCTTTTCCTTTGCTAAATGAATCAAAGTGGAAGACAGAATCTTGTTTGTGATAAACTTGCTATTCTATATAATCTACTAATTTAGTGGGTAGTCTGAGCAAACAATTCCTTGTCACCAGGCAGCACAACATTTCTGAAGTTCAGTAGATGGGCTAAGGTAGTTAACCAACTTGCAGTTAAAATAAGCCTCAAAACCATGCATATATCAAAACATTTCCACTATTACGCTTTCTGCATTTACTCTGCTCTATGTTATGTAAGAATCATTTACAGTGTACCTTTTGTCTAAATTACTTTAATGGGCCCCAAGTCCAGAATGCATATAGTAGCATTCAGTACTACATTAAAACTCCAGAGGAAAATATTGGCTATTTAAGATTATAGTGGAAAGAAGTGTATTTTATGTTGTTTCAGAAATAATATGTTGTCTTGCAATTATGGTTTGTATCCTCTTATGCCTGTAAAGGGCAGAAATAATTTCATATCATACAGCTAAACTTCATGTATCCTTGTTTTGGAACAGATCTGATAGACAATTTCTTTATTATTGGTTTCACAAAAAATAATTGTTTTAAAATAAGCAAGCCGATTATGAATTTTTCTCTCTAGGTATGTGAGACATACTCTGGTGTAGACTCCAGCGATCTCTGTCCACAGCCTGGGCAGTCTTCATGGCTTCTCACTTTCCTTTTTCTTACCCCACCTCTCTTTTTTCCTCCTACTTAGCTTATTTCACATCCCACCTCACTGAAGGAATTGATGAGTTGGACTGGCTGGACCAAGGGTACTAAGAGAAGAGTAGGAAGCACATATAAGTTCAGGGAATTTTGACAGGACCCAGGAGAGGTTGATATTTGGAGCAAGGGAAAAACATTCTCTTTGTAAAGGAAATGAAAGCTTGAAACTGGTAATCACCTTCTTAACCTTTTTTTTAATCCTGCCATTGTACTGAAACTCTGATCATGAGCTAAAGATCACAACCTTGGGTGCTTTGCCACATGTCTTTCTTAAACTACAAGACTGCTTTAAAAACAAACTCTTGATAAGATAGTTATAGATTTGACCTTTAAGACTGAGGTGATGTTTCATTGTCTTAAATGTTTCAAATGATTTAACTTACTTGCTTAGACAGTGCTATTGGGGAATTATCATCAAATGTCATGGGGGAACTTTCTGTTTACTTTCTCTCAGCAAGAGTGCACTTTGGAAGTTCCCTTCTTTCCCACTTCCAAGAGAAGATGGAAGAGATGGAGGCAGGGATCCCCATTGCACCCCTTGTGTTTAGGTAAGCAGTGGTTCTGATTTTTCAATAGCATAAGTAAAGCATGGCAGTTAAAGTGCAGTCTTGTAAAGGAGCGTGTATGACCAAGCAGTCTTAAATGCAAACTGCGTTGTTTTAGTATTTCTAATGTACAAGGAATATGCAAAAGACAACCTTTTCGGTAGGGATAAGAAACATGCTTAAACATGTACAACAGGATACATGCTTAAAACAGTTCACTTGAAAGCTGATCAATGTGTAGTATTACTTGGCAACTGAATTCAGCTCTATACTTTTCTAATGTCATGTAAATTAAGTACCATCAGGTGACTGTTCCCACTCTTTTCTATGTCATGCATTTCTACTTCTGTCCTTGCATTTCTTTTTATGCTTAGAGAAGAATGGGCTTCTAATGCTATATATTATTACAATTATAACTGACATCTGGAGCAGGCAAATTCCCTGTCAGAGTTCAGAAGCAGCAATTATTCCTATTCTAAAAAGCCATTCCTCATTAAAAAAACAAAAAAAAAANAAAAAGGACCCTGTTAATTATCAGCCTCTGTCCAACCTCCTCTTTTTGCAAAAGTATTTTGAAAAGGTCATGGCTGAACACATGTAATTTTATCTTTGTAAAACCAACCTGTATGAAAAATTTCAGTCAGTTTTTAGTCTGCATCAGGACATTCAGATTATTTTGGCTGATGCTTGAATTGGACCAAGTGTGAGTAACATAAATGACAGCTTTTGAATGATCATCCAAACAGTCACTTCTGTTCCCTTTCAGTTTGATAATTTCTAAAATTGCACTTCAAGCTTTTCAGTGTTGAAAAACGAATTTAGCCTATTTCATGGTAGTATATGAAAGTTCAAAATAACAGAATTTTCCATAGAGGTTTTCCAACTATATCAGGATTTTGAACTTTTTCTATTCTGGACTCCAAATTTAATATGCAGCTTGACTTCCAGAATTTCATGTAAATTTTTTTCTCTCTTTACTTTTATCTCATAAAAGTTCCCTTGCTTGTTGCAGTGTGAAAGAATGTACTTCTTTTCTGGGTTAATCCTTGAAACAACCCGGCACTAACCTGTATTTCATTTTTGTTTCTTGGAGAAGAGGAAGTTGGTCCTTTACATTTGTGTGCGACCATCGGAAGCTTTAAACACCTTACAGATCAAGGGCCTGTAGGAGGTGAAAGAAAACAGGCTTTTATATTAGGCTGAAGATAAAACTGGTAAATGCTTATTTAAGTGAGAAAAAATACTTTTTCTTTCAAAAAAATTTGCCAAACTTGTCAATGAAAACTGTTATTGCAGTGTGGGGAAAAAAGCAGGTAGTTATTGTTAGCACATTTTTATACCTGTCAAGGCAATCCCTGTGTTTTGAGATTTGGGTTTATTTCTTATTAGTCTACACTGTTTTGTTTGGTAACAAAGTAGATTAATTTTTTTCTAAGTTGAATCTGTTTTGCCTATGACAGTAATTGGTGAAGGATCTCTCCCTGTCCTTATCTTGACCCACAAGACTTTTGTTATATTTTCTCTCCCTTCTCCAGCTGAGGAAAGGAGTGATAAGAGTGGCTTTGGCAGGCACCTGGCCTCCAGCTGGGATCAACCCACCACACTGTGTGAGAGAAATCCTGCTTAGTAGATGCTAATGTTGGAGAATGAAATGTTTGATTTTGCTGATATGGAATTGTGTGGATGGAAACAATTAGTGTAGGAATTAGTGAACTGGTCAAGGATTATTAATTCTTGAAGTCCAGTTCAGCCAAAGTTGTAGTTCATTTATCTGATAAAGCTTCTAGAACTCTTTTGATTTTGCATTAAACTTTCTCTAAGAGCTGAACTGAAAGTTTAGAGTGAAGGAGGGAATCCCTCATCCTCAAAACAGCTAAGAACAATTTCTCTTCTCCACAGACTTTTAATCTGTTATACTGGGAGAGGGTAGAAGGTTAAAGGAGCACTGATTTTGTCTTTGAAGGAAATAACATACTTCCATTTCTATATAATGGCAGTACATGCTAGAAAGAAGGACATTACAGGATTGTGTACTGTAATTGTGAAAATTCTACAGCGCTTATTTCTCCTACTTTCTAAAACACCTTATTTAAAATGTCAGAATAATAGTACTTCATAACTCATAACAATACATCCATCAACCAAAAAATTACCACTCTCTGGCTGGTTTAAAAGGGTCTAAGTGCAGATAGAACAACTCACCTTATTTATCAAATTCTGTCAATAAGTTTCTGGGCAATAGAGAATACATACTCATCTTTCTTGTGTCTCTCTAGCAGCAAAATAATGAAGGGTTTTTCATTTAATTGTGTTTTAGATCTAAGTCCAGAAGGACCTTACATCTGAATGGCAGGGTTCATAAATTCTGATTAAAGTTAATTCTGAGAGCCCAGATGCCCAGGCTAAAGATAATAATGGAGCCAATTTTTTTTATAATTCTCTTAAGAAGCACAAGCAACATCAACCATCAAGAAATCATGTAGAACAAAGTCTGTATTACAGAAGGCACTAAACTTGATTGCAACTAATTTAATCAAAGAAACAGTTTTTAGAATCTGTAGGTAATCTCTACAGATCTTGTAAAATAATAAAAAGTTGTAAAAGCTAAGAGTTAAGAGGTAACAGTGGGTGATCAGAAAGTTGTGATTACCTCATTAGTCATGAAAGTCAAGCACCTGTGGTTTGTAGCAGTCGTGCCAATTTCGGTGCAAATGTCTTTAGGGACTGTGAACTGTTTTCAGAAGTCCTAACTAAATGTTAAGAATAATTTCTGGAATGGGGATCAGAGATATGAGGACAGTCTTGTCATTAAAATGTACGTTACCTGTAGAACTGGCAGAATATTGCTCTACTGGAAAATGTGTTGAGATTAAAATATTCCCCCTGGAACACACGTATTACAAAATTTCAAACAGGGTAAAAGACATAGAAGAAATCATTTCAATTAAGTCCACTGTGAATTTACTGGGATGTTTTTTCAGCTGACTAACTGTTAACATTTATTTTTATTCATGGAATCATAGAATCATAGGATCATGGAATCATAGAATACTAGGTTGAAAGAGACTTCAAGGATCATTTGGTCCAATCTTTCTTAGCAAAAGCTGTCTAGACAAAAGTACAGTCTAGACAAGATGTCCCAGCACTCTGTCCAGCTGAATCTTAAAAGTGTATAGTGTTGGGGAATCCACCACATCCCTGGGGAGATAATTCTGATGGCTGATTGTTCTTATTGTGAAAGATTTTCCTCTAGAATCCAACTGAATCTACCCAGGAGTAACTTGCACCCATTACCCCTCATCTTTTCCATATGACTCCTTGCAAAAAGGGAGTCTCCATCTTCTTTGTAGCCATCCTTTAAGTACTGGAACATGGTGATGACCTCAACCCTAAACCTTCTTTTCTCAAGACTGAACAAACCAGGTTCTCTCAGCCTTTCCTAATATGGCAGGCTTCCCAGTCCTTTGATCATCCTGTGGCCCTTCTCTGGATCCTCTCTAGCCTCTCCACATCTTTTTTTGTATAGCGAGGACCAAAACTGAACACAGTATTCTGGGTGTGGCCTGACAAACACTGAGTAGAGTGCCATAATGACTTCTTTATCTCCTCTGGTGACGCCCTTGTTGATGCAACCCAGCATCCTGTTGGCTTTCTTTGCTACTGCAGCACACTGTTCACTCATATTGAGCTTGTTGTCCACCAGGACCCCTAGGTTCCTCTCCACAGAGCTGCTCTGTAGCCAGGTGGATTTCAGTCTGTGCTGCACAGCTGGATTAGGTTTTCCCAGGTGCAAGACCTTACACTTGTCCTTGTTGAACTTCATAAGGTTCTTGTTAGCCCACTCTTCCAGCCTATCTAGGTCTTCCCGCAAGGCGGCCATCCCTTCTGAAGTATCTACTTTCCCACTCAGTTTGGTATCATAAAGTAATCATATTAAAGTAAACATATTAAAATAATCAAAATACTAACACTGATTTGCTATGGACTTTTTATAATTAAAATAATGACTTAAATTCTAAAATACTTTAAAATTAAAAATATTTAAAATAAAACTAAATCAGACTTAGTGCAGTATTTCTTTAAGGAACACTGTCTCTTTATTCCCACATGGAATTAAAAAAAATGTTCAAGTAGCCACAAGGCTTGATGAATTTTATTTGATCAAATTAGCAGCAAAAAGCATGCCAGGTATTTCCTAAAAAAGGAAAAACTTAAAATTATATTATTTAAATACATGGAAGTAATAATTGAAATATTTTTTGCGAAGTACGAGATCTTAGCTTAAATGGTAGCTAACAATTTGTAAACAGTCTTAGCACTTTTCAGTTTGCAAATATACCAATGGGTGTGCAACCATCCCTATGGAAACTTACAGCTAGTGAATTAAGTTGACATAGTGCTATCATAGATATTGGACACTCCTAGTTAAATAAAAAATGATTTAAGCACAACATTACAGAGGTGATGATGACATTATGCCAATATTTTCTGTGGGCTTGCTGCTGAGTACCAGTCTGTGATTCTTGGAGCAGTAGAGAGAGATTTGATGAATTCTGAGACCCAGGAGAGAGTCTGAATATAACAACAGTGACAAGAGCATGGTTCAACATAGTGGCTGTATCCACCTTTTCCTTCAAAAATGTCTGTGTTAGACATACACTTTGCTTGAGAAATGGCTTGGAGCTACTAAAGACACAGCAATACTTGATAAAAAGAAAAAGATGAAAGGATGCCTGAAAGCAGATGGTGCATAGGACAGGAGAGAGACGGTCTCGAGCAGAATTATGAATATCAAAATGTTTAAAACCAAGTGAGTGATTTAATGCTTAAAATGGCATTCAAAACTTGCTAAATGTAAAAGTAATTGAATAAATTGTTTTCGTCTTGTAGAAGAAAGTACACTGCAGAACCACTAAACAGACTTCTAAATAAATGAGACTTGTATGCCATTAGAGGAATTTAGGACTAAATGATCAATATTTTGGAAACAGACCCTTAGTGACACGGTAGGGTGCCGGTAACTTTTAAGCAGAAAGAAATCTTAATGTCACAGCCACTCTTATCCCATAAATCTCTTCTAGCTTGAAAGCAGCTTTCTCCACAAAAGAAATAAGTAACAAGGACTTGGACTCTATTGAATGAGCTTGTGATCCAGTGTTGAATTTCTAAAAATATTTGGTGTCTGAAAAGAAAGTTAATACTAATTTTGTGTGAAAAAATCTTACTTCACAATAAAAACATCCTGTTTACAGATATTTGTTGATGACAGCTGACAAAAGAAGAGCTTCTGAGAGGAGTCATCTGAGAAGTGGTTAGTCTTGACAGATTTCACTGCAAGAAAATTCTACAAATACATTTATATATATAAATATTGCTGATTCTTTTTACAACTTAACCACAACATTTGCATAATTTTAAATACCTTCTTAAAACCCCATTTTCTGTAAGTTATGACATACCAACATAGCTATTGAAGATACTACTAAAAAAGTATATAAATGTTTTCATTATTTGGCAGCTTTTTGTATGGCTTATCTAGGGCATTGTTTGTAAAGTTGTATTTGTGTGGAGGTCCCACTCTCTGTAGACTGAGCTCACTGTGTATATCGAGTGGTATGATTTTTCCATTCAAAGACACTTATTTCAAGAATGCTTTGTAATCCAAATATGTGTGATTTTCTACCATCCTTCTCCCATTTTCTGCTTACTATCCCTAGGATATAATTTGGAATTTACCCCATTGATTCCAGCCACAAAATATTAAATGAGTTATCTTATTGCTTTGCCTCCCTAAATTTAAAGAAAATAATAGCACTGTGAGCAGGGTATTTGTTTGAAGGAAGTGAAAAGACTCTTCCTTAGGACCAAAAAAACCAGTGATCCATCTATAACAGACTGACAATGAACTTCAGTATCTACTTATTAATTATGGTGACTGGCTGAATATTATTCACTCTTTCCTCTTATTTTGCCTATCTTGCTGTGTCTGGAAGTAAGACACCTATAGCTCATTGAAATATTTCTGATTACTCCTTGTATGTGAAGAAAAAAGGATGGTTTGCTTGAAGTTTCTCCAGTCATTAGTGATTTTGCAGATTTTGAAGCCTTCAATGTCCTCACAGATAGTCTGCCTTAGGGCTCTGACCCACCTGGACCCAGAATGAGAGCCAGTGATGAAAGAAGAAAGTCCTTGTTTCCTGAAGGCTTAGAGAATAAATTAGGTGAAGTGAGCTTCAGAAAAACAACCATTTCATATCCCCTCTACAAATGGTACTAACTGGCCCCACTGTCGTACTTCTCTCCAAGTGCAGGGCAAGAATTAGGTATGGGTACAATTTGGGTGATCTCCTCTTCTACAAAAGGGCTTAATCCCAGATCAGACTGAGACCATGTTGCTGATATGATTTAGATTGATAAAGAACTTTAGTGTGGTTCATTTCAAAGCTGGGATATATTCAGTTGTGTCAGTCTAATACAGAAAATGCATTTTTCTCACTCTTCAGGTGGGAATTTACCACTTACCTCTTCAGAACATTAAAGCCCCTTGACTCCTTGATTTAATAAAGATCATAAGAACAAATTGGGTCTTGTATATATGTCTGTAGCAAGGACCCTATATTTAAAATAAAAATGCTACAGCAGGGTTTCTGAGGAACAGAGAATGTCAGAAGCGAAGTTTCAGTACTATTTTGGTTTCTTTTATGGATGTATCTATGGCTTGAGATTATTGCTTTTTTGTAGGCTTTAATTGGCTGATTTCATCATATGTGTGTTATACATTTATACATATATTTATGTTTATACAGAGATTTATTTATTATAATATATGTAGTTAACTTTTACATTGGAAAGACTTAGATTAAATATAGTATGTTCACATTAGACTTTATTGTTCTACCACATCAAACAGATTTTGGGATTGTGTTCTGAACTGGGTTTGATTCAAGCTTGTTCTGTCTATTTTAGTATCAATAAGTGGCTACTATAAAGTTTTCTAGAGAATTTGAACTGAACTTAAATTGTCATTTTATTTTACAAGTGACTGTTCAATAGTTATTAAACTAAAGTGCATAAATACTCTTACATTGTGTAAGGAGAACTTCCTGTGTAATAAAAATACTGGGTTAAACAGACTGACATATAGAAGTTAAAATACAGACTGTTAATCAGCTGTGATTTCATTGTACTATTTGCACTAACTCCATGTTCTGAGGCCTCTCTAGTCTTTGCTATTACTGTTGGCTTTAGAGCCTTAGAAAGGTTAGCTAGTGTAACTTCCTGATGATTTTCTAAAGAAACATTGGTTGTCTTTGGATTTCAAGGGCATTGGTTTGTCATGACCAAGTTTGAGCGAGGTGTGGCATGGTTATTTTTACAGGTTATTTGCAGTTTTATGAATGTGTTGCTCAGTATTGCAGCATTTAGCTTTTTTAGACTGATTATCTGGAATGTCTAGTGTTGCTTATCTGGAATAGCATTCAAGTGTTTTGCTGGTTTGATCATTCAAACTATGGGGCCAAAAAAGGGTAGAAATAACTTATAGCAGCTTTTCATATCCTGCATATACATCCACCCCATTTGGTTTTCTGTTTAGCTTTACAAAACTCTTTGTCTAGCTTTAGATGACATTAGTAATATTGGTCTCTAGAAATGCTGAATCACACTACCTCTTGCACTGCTCTTTTTGTCTGCTGTTGCAGTTTGCCTTCAGTTTCTTTTCCCTATAACAGAGACCTAAAATGTGCTTTTCAGTTCAAATCAGAATTTCTCTCTTTATTTTTTTTTTGTTCTCCATTTTCTGTATTGATTTCTATTTCACTAATCTTTCATAGTTGTGGTTTTGGTGGGGTTTTTTGTTTATTTTTTCTTTTCTTTTTCTTATATTGCCAGCACAAGGATTGTGGCCTACTGGTGTAGGTTTCTTCATGTATGTAAGATTTTTTAGAAACTTCGCAAGTTTTACTTTTTTACTTTTTTTTTTTTCCCCCCACAGATTGGGTGAGATATGTGCCCCTCTGTAGGTCATTTGTGAAAAAGTTACTTCAGACACCAAGCTTATTTCTGTGGCTCTTCCTCAACTCTGATAACCTTCAGGTTCTTTTTCTTTCCATTCATTAATCATCATGTTATGGTTTTCATTTTTGGCTTTTAAAATAAGATATCTTTTTTCCTTATTGCTAAATTATTTTGTTTGCTCAAAGCACTATGTGACTTGCGCAGTCTATTTTGGAATCTGGGTATGTGCCGCATCCATTGAAATATATTTTCAGTCAGTGGAGTGAATTTCCATGAAGTATGCCATGGTGAGGGCTCTTCAACCTACATGCTTATTATCACCAATGCCAGAGTAGACATTTCTTTGCTTGAAATGCTTCTAATTAGCTGGTTTCAGATTGCTATCATTGACGCTAAGGATGTCAAGTGGGTAACTGTCTCCTTCCATCATGATTCTTGAGAAGTGATATATTCCTATTATATTCCAATGACAAAAATTAGACTAGATTATTTCTATCAGCCCTAGATTTTTTTGGGGGAACTCAGTTTACATCAAACTTAAATACAGAATGAGGTTCCAAGAATGTTCTGTGTAAAACAACCATTTCAACTGAAATCTTAGCTTAATCTTGTTTCTCTGCTATTTCTATGAGGTTAAGTAGTCCTGCTGTTACATTACTGAGCTTGAAATGGGCAACTGTAGTAAAACAGATATGTTCTTAAGGAGCTGCAGTTTTGTCAACACAAGAAGTGTGCCTTCTGTATTAGAAAGAATGACTATTTGATGAATGATGGAGGACTAAGAGAAAGAAGATGACTGCTCTCTTAGGATATATTTTTAGTATGGAGTTATATGAGGGCCAGGTGTTGGCTTTAAATGCATCTACAGAAGTCAGTAGATGGATTTAACCTTCTGCACTGTGAGCAGAAAAACAATGGAAGATTGTTTTCTAATCTAAAATGTTCAAAATAACTTTTATATAGTCCTTTATATAGAAAATTCAAGATATTGTTTTATTTGTGTTGTAGGGGAAAATATACTAAAAAATGAGAGACATTCTTGTTTTCATGTTGCACCATGGCCTCTTTAAATTAGAGTTTCCCAAAGACAACCATTTCCCTTGCTGAAAATAATGAAGAGGAACTGACATACTTTCTAGTTTCCAGCTCAGTCAGAACAAGGTCATGTTCCTTTCTGTTTCCGCAAAAATTATTCTTCAAATTCATTTTAATCTGAATTGAAAATGGATTGATATTTAGGTGAAGTTCAATCACTGTTAAGAGTGTAGTGTTAATAACTTTGATGTGTGTTATTGGATTACAGAATGTAATAACATTTTCTTTAGTTATTCAAATGATTTTTTCCCCACAGTTCAGAATATTTCCAATCAGACTTTTACAGATAGTGAGGTCCTGGGTCAGCTACTTAGCTGAAAGAGAAGAATTTCTGATGACCTCCCATGATTAAATGCATGAAAAAAAGCCCATTCAAAGCCTCTCTAATTTCTTCCTTTAATTACGCTGATTTTTTTTTTTTTTTTT
>VXBL01007715.1:94123-108895 GCA_013400195.1 Aramus guarauna
TTTTGTTGGATTTGTTTTGGGGGGGGGGGGATTGAAGAGATTTAATATGCTTGCAAAATAAAAGTAGGTAAAAGGGTACTTCTGGGAGTTAACAAATAGCAAACCTGTCTTTTCTTGCTAGTGAAATGCAAGAGATACTGAGCCTCTATGCACATAGAAGGCAACACATTTGTTAATAGTAACAAAACCTGATCTTTAAAGATCAGATTAGGCCAGATAGATAAACCTGACTTCTTTGTTTGTACTGCAGAAACTAAAGATAAAACAGTAAATGGAGGATGTTCAGATTTTAGTAAAACATTTTTTCAAAACTTATTGATCTTTATTTCAATCATTAGTTCAAATGGACTTAAAAAGGACCATTATCATAATGTGCTTACATTATTTTTCTATCCTTTAGAAAATTTCTAATATGTGTGTCTCTGGTTCCATGTCACAGGGACCAATATAAGATTATATTCAGGGTACAAAGACTTTGGGATACATGAATTCACTCACTGAATTGTAACTACAACTGTAATTGACACGGGTAACTGTAAATTGGCTATGTTACTCAAAAGCATATATAAAACACTGTAAGACTACAGTAACTATGCATATAAGCAGTTCTCCTAGCTCTTCCTGCATTATTATGTAGTTTAAATTTTCAGAATCACTCTCTCAATTCTGAACACCTATGCTGAAAGAAGAGAAGTTGAAAACTAGAGCTCTTTTAGGATAATGTCATGTACTGCACTTACCATGTATTGTATTTGATTTTTCTTGGAAGACAGAAGCATAATGTGAATACATAAAATCTCTCATTTTGCCTTCAGAGAAAAAAAGGTGGGAGATGGTGGGTTCACAACTCTAGCACACATTGAAATAAATGCTTGGTGAATCAGGCCTTTAACTGAAATCTGGATTTCAAATATTTTACAGGTAGTCCTGCCAAAGACAGAGTTCTTTTCCAGTGGCTAAACAAATACTGTAAGAAAAACTATTTATGAAAAGGTATGATCTATCAGAATATGCCTCTAGTGACTTCCAGATCTCATTGAAGAGTTGAAGAGACATTTGAACAAAGTGACCAGAAGATTTATATAGTTGATGGTGAACCTTTGAAAGACTAGGTGGTCTGAAATAATCCCATGCAAACTGGAGATTGACTGTCTGAATATCACCTGCAGAATGCTACATTCAAGTCTTCGAGCCTACATGGAGTGTGCAGTTATTGAGGATCTGTGTTGCCAAAAAAGGAGTTGTGGGAGCAGATCGGCAGCTTGTACAGCACCAGAAATTACAAGAAAGAGGTTGACCGGATCTTCTCTGAGACCCTGCAACTTTAAGAGCCTGAACCTCTGAACTGTACCAAGGAAGGGGCAGACAGCATCTGAAAGCTGAGGGCTGAAAGCTGGTGACTAATGGCACCAGGAAGAGGGTTCCTGCTCCACCTGAAGATTTGCAACTATGGAAAAGATTCAGTACCCTCCTAGCAGATGAAGGTCTGGGAGCTCTGTTAAATGACACATCCATGCTGGCTGAGCCTCAACCATGGAGGAGCAGCAGAAGGAAGCAGTGAGTGTTAGTAGTGGAAGAGTCCTTGCTGGGGGGGACAGAGGCCCCCATCTGACAACCTTACTTGTTTTCTGAGGACATTTACTGCTTGCTGTGACTTATATTTGGGATCTTGTTGAAAGACTTGTTTGGCCCTCAGACTCTTATCCCCTGCCATCCTTCCACATGGGTACCGACAATACTGCTAGGAGGGGTCTGGAAAGTATTGTGTGGTTACATAGCTCTGGGGAAAGTGGTCAAGGCCATGAGGGGCCCAGATAGTTTTCTTTTTGATCACAATCATGCCAGTGACAGGAAAAGTTTTAAGGAGGAACAGATGGGTCCCATGAGTCAACAATTGATTGCACAGCTGGTGTCAAATACAGGATTTTGGTGTCTGGGACCATGGAATGATCTTTGAGGCTGAAGTGGTGTTACCCCACATCATGTATGCACTGTCCAGCAGATACAGGACAGAATTTTGGGGAAAGTTCTCATACCTTTTTTGGAAGATGGGCATGACTAAGTGCCTGTACAGTGATGCACACAACTTGAGGAACAGGAGAAATTAGAGGTTTGTGTGCAGTTGCAGGACTATGATCTCATTGGGATCACAGGCATCTGGTGGGATAGCTCATGACTGGAGTGCTACAATAGATGGATACAGGCTCTTTAGGAAAGAAAGACTGGGTAGAAAGGAAAGGCGACTTGCCCTTTATGTGAGAGCAGAGGGAATGCATGTAGCTCTGCCTTGGGATGTGTGAGAGCTTATGGGTCAGGATTAGCAGGCTGACCAACAGGAATATTTTTTTGGTGTCTGCTACAGACTGCCTGATTAGGGAAAGCATGTAGATAAGGCCACCTTCAGACAACTAGGGTAAGCTTCATATTCATAGGCCCTGATCACAATATCTGCTAGAGGGGCAACACACCTGGACACATCCATGAGGTTTTTGGAGTGCATTTAAAACATGCTTCCTGACGTGTGATTGACAACCTGATGAGGGGGGAAGGACTGGTGGTCCTGATTTTTACAGTAAGGAAGAACTTGTCTGGGGATGTGAAGTTCAGGGGCAGTCTTATCTGTGGTAACCATGAAGTAACAGCATTCAGGATTCTGAGAGCAGTGAATGAAGCAGAATGAATGATCATAACCTCATTGATGAGTGGTGTTCCTCAGGTGTTGGTATTGGGACCAGCACTGTTTAACATGTTTGTCGGTGATGTGGGCAGTGGGATTGAGTGCACCCTCAGCAGTTTGCCAGTGACACCAAGCTGTGTGGTGCGGTTGACATGCTGGAATGAAGGGTTGCCATCCAGACAGACCTTGACAAGCTTGAGAGGTTGGCCTGTGCAAACATCATGAAGTTCAGCAAGGCCAAGGGAAGGGTCCTGCACATGGGTCAGGGCAATCCCAAGCACAGCTACAGGCTGGGCAGAGAATGGATACAGAGAAGCCCTGAGGAGAAGGACGTGGGTCTGTTGGTGGATGACAAGCCCAACATGAGCTGGCAATATACGCTTGCAGCCTAGAAAGCCAACTGTATCCTGGGNGCCCCTGCTCATGGCAGGGGGGTTGGAACTGGATGATCTTTGAGGTGCCTTCCAACCCAAACCATTGTATGATTCTATGTTTCTATGATTCTTTGATTATATGGCTTCAGGAGAGTGGACTTAGGCCTGTTCAGGAATCTGCTTCAAAGATTTCTGTGGCATATGTTTCTGGAGAGAAGAGGGCTCTAGGAGGACTGATTGATTTTCAAGGATCTCCTCTTCTAAGCTCAAGAATGGTTGAGCCCGATGAGCAGGAGATGAAGCATAAATGTCAAGAGGCCTGCATGGATAAATAAGGAGCCCCTGACAAAGCTCAGATGTAAAAAGTAAGTATATAATAGGTCAAAAAGGAGAAAAATTACTTGAGAAAAATATAGAGATGCAGTCTGAACACTCTGGGACATGGTTAGGAAAGCAAAGCCTGCCTGGAATTGAGTCTGCCAAGGGACATGAAGAGAAAGAAGAAAGGTTTCTACAAGTATATCAGTAACAAAAGGAAGAGTAAGGAAAATGTTGGTCTGCTGCTGAATAGAGACAAAGGACAAAGAAAGGATAATGGACACAGAAAAAGCTGAAAAAAATAAATGCCTTCTTAACCTCTGTCTTCTGGAAAGAGCAGCTTCAGGAATCCCAAGGGAGGATGGAGCATGGAAGACTTACCCTCAGTACAGGAGACTCAGATTAGACAACATTTAAATAAACTGAAAATACACAAGTCCATGGGACCTGACAGGATGTGCCTATGAATGCTGGGGAAGAAAGCAAATGTCACTCCTACCTTTAAGAAGACTGAGAAGGAGGAGCCAGAAAACTACAGGTCAGTCAGCCTCACTTCAGTCCCTGGGAAGGTAATGGTGAAAGTACTCCTGGAAACTGTTCAAAAACCATGAAGGACAAGGAGTTGATCAGGAGTAGTCAGCACGGAGTTATGAAGGGGAAATCATGCTTAACCAGACTGACAACCTTCTATGCTAAGATAAATGGCTTGGCGGGTGAGAGGAGAGCAGTGGATGTTGGTTATCCTGACTTCAGCAAGGCTTTCAACATTGTCTCCCATATATCTTCATAGACAGACTGATAAGTACAGCCCATGTAAGTGGACAGTGAGTTGGATTAAAAACTAGCTGAATTGCTGGGCTGAAAGAGTTGTGATCAGTCCTACAACTTCCAAAAGACAACCAGTCACTAGGGGTGTACTCCAGGGGTTAATATCAGAGCCAATACTGTTTTACATCTTTATTAATGACCTGGATTCTGGGGCTAAGGGCACTTGCAGAAAGTTTACAGATTATACAAAACTGGGAGGAGTATTTCATATGCCAGATGGTCGTGCTGCTATTCAGAGAGTCTTTGACAGGCTGGAGAAGTCAGTAGACAGGAACCTCATGAAGTTCATCAAGGGAAATGCAAAATCCTGGGATGAATAAGACTGGGCACCAATACATGCTGGGGGTCAATAAACTGGAAAGCAGCTTGGCAGAAAAGGGCATGGGTGTCCTGCTGAAAAACAAGTTTACCATGAGCCAACAATATGCCCTCGTAGCAAAACAAGAATGACAACATCCTGGGCTGAGTTAGGAAAAATGTCACCAGCGAGTTGAAGAGTGGTGACTTCCTCTCTCCTCACTGGTGAAGCCACATCTGAGTGCTGTTTCCAGTTCTGGGCTCTGCAGTGGAAGAGATACATGAACTTACTGGAGCACGTCTGGTGAAGGTCCAGAATGATGATTAAGGGACGGGAGCATCTGTTGTAGAAGGAGAGGCTGAAAGAGCTAGGTCTGTTTAACCTCCTTGGGGAGGATCTTCCCAGTGTGTGTAAATACCTGATGGAAGAGGATACAGAAAGGAAAGCCAGACTCTCAATAGTGGTCTGTGCCAGGACAAGAGGAAAAAATCCACAATCAGAGTCGTTAAGCAGTGGGACAGGTTTCCCGGAGATGTTGGAGAGTTTGTTCTGCAAGATGCTCAAAATTAACTGGAGAAAGTCCTGAATAGCCTGGTCTAACTGCAAAGTTAGCCCCTGTTACAGCAGGGTGTTGACTCTCCAGATGTCTGTCCCAATCTCCATTATTCTATAACTCTGTGGTTATTCAAATTTATAGGAACTGCCTTAGTCTTCTAACATTAAAATGATAATAATTTCTATGTAAGGAGACCTAAAAAGTTGGGAATAATGAGACAAACATATACGTACCAGAAATCCTTTGCACCTTTGAGACCCTTCCTGTATTTCAGATGAATGATTTTATTTGTCCCTTGTTATTGACTGTTTCACTTCTGTGCATTGTGACTGCATACAGAAGATGAGGGATAAAAGCTACCTGGTATGGAAGTACCCAAGTTAATGAACCTAACGTGATGTAGTCAAAACATTTGGTATGTAATGCAGAGAGTAATTGGAAAGTAAGAATTCCAAAAGGAATTACAAAAGGATATAGCAAATTAGGGAGAAGTTTGCATTAAGGTATGTGGGCAAGTACCTTCCTCGCAGGAAAACACTTCCAACCACTCCCAAATGTGACTTACTGGGAGTGAGAAGGAGGGGCTGCTGCCCAGCCTGTGTTGGACTGCAGGAGGGTAATACACTGTTTCTCTATGAGACACAAGAGATTACAGCCATAATACTGCTTTCCTCCTGCATACATCAGAAATGCGCTGAAGTAGATAGACTGTTCATCTTTTGGTGTAAAATGTATATGTGGGTGGATAAGTGAATGTGTGAAATAAAAGTAAAAATAATAAACTGTGATTCCATGGTCACTTTGTCTATATATTGTATTCACTCACTCTTCTTTTTATGTGTGTTTTTCTTTGGACCACAAACTCCTTTGGCTGTTTCTAAAGCATATAGGCCTGAATCCTGAATGGAGCTTTTGTGGTCCAATTGCAATATTTCTCGCAATAAAAAGTGAAACTTTTGTAAGTGCCTTTAGCAGCATAGTTCTTGAGTCAACAAACCTGCAGAGCTGAGTCTCTGAGGCACTCTTGGAGACACTGTCAAAACACATGCTATCCCTCATGTTTAGGAGAAACTTATGGTAGGCTTTTAGAAGTTACCACCTTCTAATTCCTCCTTAAATCACAGTAAGTCCAAAGTACATGAAAATAACCAGGCTGCTGCTGTCCCAAGTCTCCTGGCTGCCATACATTTTAGTGTTGCTTTTTTATTGTGTTAGTACAGTACTGATGACAGTACAGCCAGATTTTAAAATTTGTAACAGTAAACCCCAAATAAAAGTTCTGTAGCGTGAAAAATCACCTATATTTAGGTCATTTGTACAGTAGGGGTGGATGGTATTATCTCTTTCCGTAGTTATGTTGTTATCCCAGATTTTAATTGGTTTTCCATGTGCCTCTACTGAAAAACATGGCACCTGACAGGTAGATCTGTGTCTGTGACAGCTTGTGGTCTCAGTATCTCTGGCAGACTTTGAGAGACTTCTGTCATACAGTACTTTTAGATTTCCCTGCACAAGGGACAAGTTGTTTTCAGCCAACTTTATAATTTCTTTTGTGTCTGCATGGCAGTACAAAGAGATGAGGATCGTGAGGATCCAGCTCTTTGTGTTGGATCTCTTCTAACTTCTGAGCTGGAACTAGTGTGAAGTTGCCAGTCACAGGCAAAATCGAGGTAGAGAAGCCAACAGTGAAGAGTGACATAAAAGAAGAAGTCTCAAAGCTGCACAGAAAAGAGGCTGATTAGGGAAATAAGCCCTGCAATTAGGACCAGGAAGAAATAAAATGACAGATAGAACACAGGGGACAAAGAAAAGTGATCTTTAAAGGGAACTGAGGATGAAGAGAGATCATGGGAAAAGAAGAAAAGACTAGACAGCTGCTGAAGAACAAAATTAGAGAAAAGAGTGCATTTAAGTAGGTTTAAAACTTGAGATATAAAATGCATCTCTAGAAATATCAGGAAAGAGATATATTAGAAGATGGAATAGAAACATTTTCACAATAGTCTGAATCCATAACAGTTATTAATTAGAAAGGCTATTATTAAGACGAAATTCTGGTCCCCTCTATTGGCATGTTTACCAGCAGACCCAGAGCACTTTTAATTGTAATTCTTAGACTGGTTGTGTAGCAACTGTTGTACACCAAGTGTATAGCTGTATTTCACATGCGGGTGTAGATCTTTTTTAAACACCAGGGAATATGAGAGTGATGCCCAAATCCTGCAGAGGAGTCTCATAGCAAAGAGAGAAGCAAATATTTGTAAATTCAGCAGTTTGGGCATGATGCTGAAGTAGGAAGCTGCTTGTGAACATTTCCAGGTCAAATACAGACATTTCATCTGGCAACGCTCTAATTTTTTTCCTCCCATTCATAGGCTGTTGAACTCTCTGGCTTTTGTTGGGAATAGAGCCTCACATTGACATATTCTAAGAGTAACCTCTGCTATGCAGAACCTGTCTGAGACAGGGAACCAAACTATCTTGCTCATGAGGTTTCAGTCACTGCAATACTTGACTTCTGCACAACTTCGCTAGTTGGCTTCTGCTTTCTGAATTCTTGTCTGGACTTTCAGACTGAGATTCTCCAGAAAGTTAGTGCTTTATTCTTTCTTGTAATATACCATGGGGAATTTGATGCCTTGTATTGGGACAAATTCTCCACCTTCAAAAGCACCTAATGCTTCTGAGAACTTTATAGCCTGGTTAGCCTAAACTATGCCAGATAACACCTACCTGGAGAAAATTAGGCAATCTGTTAATCAGTCATGAGTTAAAAACAGCATCGGTTAAGCTGAGAGGGCTTTTACAGTGCTGCTCCCCACCCCCCACTCCCTTTTTTTTTTTTCCTTTCCGTCTCCTTTTCTCCTTTTCAGAGGTACTGGGTGCTATGAAAAAGAAAAGAATAGAAAGCCTGAGAATTAGTTGCCCAGTAAAGGTGAAGGAGGTGGATGTTAAGTGTGGTGAAATCCCACAAGTTTAGGAGACTGAGTGGTACTGTGTGGCAGCCGATGCTGATTGTGAGCGGCTATGTTGAGAGGGTGTCATGTATGTTGACAGCATTTTTTCTGATGTTGCTGTATAAGGATAATTAGACTATATTTTTATATACTGCTATGGGTAAACTGAATTTGCTAGGTTGTAACTTATGAGTGTTTAACTGTGCAACATTAGTGAATTACTGATGTGTGTGTATGCATATAAAGCACAGGTGATATTATACTTTACTTGTTGTATTGAAATATACTTTAGTAGAAAACCCCCAAACATTAGACTTAAACAACAATGATGGAGATAAAATCAAAGATGACTAGTCATATACAATAATCCAATCAATTGACTGTATTTACATTTATTTTTCTTCTGAATGCTTTCTTTTATACTTTACATAAGCTTCGGACATATGCATTTAAAACAAGCAGAATAATGGTAGTACTCTCTGTGCTACTGATACTGTACAATTTTCTCTTTTACTCCTGCAATCTTTCAAGAAAAGAAAAAAACCCCAACAAATCTTCCTTTGGTGTTCATAGTCAAACAAGTGCTAGTTCTTTGAAAATCAGTAAACTTGAGCTATGGAAACCTATTCCATGGAGAAGGAAAGACATTACTTCTGAATGGTACTGTTCAGTAGAACCAATAGCAATAAAGTGTCTATGCCATAATTTTGACAACATACGGTACACTCATAAAAGTTTAGCACGATTACACCAAACAGTGAAAGGAAACTACTGCAAGGATAGTTATGGAGTGAGACAGGCAGCTCAGGGAAATTAACAAAGCCCTAAACTCAAGCATTTCTTTGACATCATTCTACCAGCTGAGTGAAAGACAGCTGCATCCAGCTCTGCTAATTCGCTCATCCCTTCATCCTTCCTTCCTTCCTTCCTTCCTTCCTTCCTGCCTGCCTGCCTGCCTGCCTGCCTGCCTGCCTACTGCTAGATGCTTTTTAGACTGCTGGCTGCAAACCTCAGGCCTGTAGCTGGAGTGCCCAAGATACTGCTTATGCCAAGAAAAGTCTTGGGTAACCTAAGTTGAAACATTTGCCGTTTCTCAGGTTGTAATGCATAAATTCAGATATTAATTCATATCATCCTTCAAGAAAAACACTGCAGCTGACTGCTCAGGGTTATTTGTAACTTTGGGGGATTTTTTTAGTTTTCTTTGTTAGGTTCCTTCTCCTTTCTTGCTTTCCTTTTTTTTTTTTTTTTTTTAATTTTTAATTGATTGTGCTAGGGACAACCCAAAGCTTGGTCTGAGTTTTAAGCCAATTTCTGGTAGATTTTTGGTTTTCTGCCAGCTTAGAGAAGCCTTTGAAAACTCTTCATGACAGAGTGAAGTTTGTAATCCACCACTGTGTGTACTATTCTTTGTAACTACATGTTGCCTTTATACAGACTGGAGGACTGTCACACTGTTAGGTGCAATAAATCAGCAACTACTGAAAAAAGCTGCCAAGTTCATGGCAGGAAGTGTAAATTATTCAAGTCTTTCCAATAGCAGCTTAAAATGAGAATATCCAGATAACCCAGAGATCAATCATAATACTGAAAAACTACCTTGGTCTGCCAAAGGAAATTAGGTGAAAGAAAGTCTCATAGCTCTGTCAAAATGACTTTGTCACAGGCAATACCAGAAGAGAGAGTGTTCATGAAAAAAACCACCCTACATGGAGGGTGTTCTGTTTGTCTGCCTTTTTATAGAACCAATCACTTTATTACCTTTTCTTTCTATGCCCAACATCAAAAATTATGTCAAAATAACAATTAGTATTTAGATATTGACTGCAGTAATCTTTTGCTCAATATCAAATTAATATCAAAAAGGGCTATCATTATGATGGGTGTTTTCTGGGTCAGTTCATAGCTTAAAAACATCCTGCACCAGTTCCATTTCTTACTGTGTTCACTGCATGGAAAATATATTGCTTTCAACTACAGAGGAAATAGTGTGAAACAGTCTGTTGACTTTTCTTCCCCTCAAGAAAAGTATCTTTTAATTGGAGAGTTTTTACACTTTTACAAAGAAAATAGGACAAACAAGAGAGGGAAAATACAAATTACTACCTCACCAAATTCTTCATATGTTTTCTTAAGGAATTCATTGAATAGGCTTCATTCTCAGAAGTTTTTACCAAAGCTTCAACAACAGAAGAAAGAATGCAAATAAGCCCCATTTTTTTTTTTTTTCAGTAGTCTCTTTTGTCTCAGGCCTTGGAATACATCACAAGCGACAGGATGAGATGGGTTATTTTTAGAGTATGATCAGCTATAGCCTTTCACTGAGTCTTAAATTTCTTGCAGAGGTTTCAAAACTCACTCTGAAATTAATCCATGTCAACAACCGGCAAACATTTGAGTATTTACCAATTCTAGACTGGCACAGAAGTATTCAAGCTGACTTCTCCTCTGTCTTGTAGAAGAATGTTTGACTGACTGATGAGAATGCACACGGTTTCAGTAGGTATGGTATATATGATAGATTTTGTATAACAATTGTAAATTACATTATAATGCATTTTGAATTTTTTATGAATGTATTTCATGCAAGAAACTCACTTGGACAAGGCTGTAATAATATTAAAAAATATTAAAAATAATCTTGGTATTGGAAAGACCATTTTTGTGTAGAATGAAATTGGAAAGGCTACAGTGCCTAGCTAGCTTTTAAAATTTATTATGAGTATGAGATTACTCCTTTCTTGGCTAGGTTAAGACAAGAAGTTACAGAAAAGAGGAACAATAGTATGGTAACTTGAAGTTACACAGGTGTGTAAGTCAACCTGCCTATCTTAATATTCAGATAAATCTGAATATTTTTGTAATTAGGTTGCTAAGAGAAATTCTTCATCCTCAGATATTTATACTTCTGAATTGGGAATATCTGAAGGTTCTGTGATATATTAATGAGAAAATTACATGCAATTTACATGTCATGGTGCTTTGTTTCCATCAGTGTAAAGGTAGTAGGGAAGGACAGCTGCATACAAAGGGAAACATACTTTAACAAGTGAACATTCCACCATGAGAGGAAGATATCATGTACTCAGTATGTGTCAATGATCTTTGTATGTTGGCATATATCAAAGAAGCCTATTACTGAATGCATGTGGTATAAACACAGACACTTCAAGAGTGTGAAGTGATCTGGAAAGCAATTATGGGACCTGTTACAAATTCTGAGAAAGGACAACAACCTGAGCAGGTGGCATAGCCAGAGGCAAGTGCAGAATTGTTGTGAATGATGCTTCTGAAGTCTGCCAAAATGCCAGATGCCTTTTCTGAATCTGGATCTCCCAGATCTTGGCATTCACATGACTATCTGATCAACCATAGAAGCAACGAAAGAGAAAGGGCCACTGAATTTTTATACAATTCTGCCCTATGTTCAGTACAAATAGTATGTTATGTTTCCTTAAGGCTTTCCATCTGAAGAAAAACCCACTTTGAATATATAAAGCCCATGAATTAAGACTTACAGAGCAGGAAGGAGAAAAAATAGGAAGGCAAAGCTGAAGCAAAGTACAGACACTGCAAAAGAAGGACACTGAATTCATCCTGCATTGCTTAGCATCTCTAAACCCAGATCATTCTTCAGGATGTCTGGATGAGGCAGTTATGTTTCCAAATATGAAAAATCAAACTTAAAAATTTAGCCAAAGCCATAAGCTGGACTGTTTGACGTGGTTTAAGTTAATCATTTTTATCTATTTTGAAGCTATAAAGTCCTATAGAACTGTTTATTATTTCTTTTTTTTTTTTTATTTTTTTTAAGACTGTTGATTTAACATGAGTTTATATTCAGTTTAAAGAAATGTACACTGCACTGTTCTCATTAGGAAAGTGTTGTAACTATTATACTTGATTCAAAAGTAAGTGATAAGTTCAAAGGAGAAAATCATTACCTTCCAGTTACTGCTGAACTTCCAATAATTAGACTTCTAGAAGCTTAATGGCCAATCTACAGCTTTAAGTTTTTAATGGCTTTAATTTTGTGGTGAAGATTCAGACTTGGAGATCACATCCAAGTTAATACACTTGTATTTGTTGTCTGGATGCATTTGCGATCCTCAAAGGCAAGGAAGATAGGTGCCCAAAATCAAGAGTTTAGTGGAACAGTTATAAGTACGGAGAGTAAAAAGTCAGTCCAAAGAGAGCAACTATACATAATCCCTATTAATACTGAACATGTTTTCCTCTTAGAAAGCCACTGACTTGCAGCACAGAATAAGACAGACAGAGGAAAATAACAATGCTGAAAAGTCTGAAGTGAATGTGAATAACTTAGCAAAGACTATGAACAGCTTTGAAAAACTTCTTGAAAATTATATAGGCAAAACAAACTTCGCCAAGTGTCTAATACTCTCTTAAGTGTGATTTTTCTTCCTTCAGCAATTTACATGCATGCGGGGTGAAATGTGGTATTAATCATACATCACATGACCCAGAGTGAGCCATCAAGCATTTCAGCTGCCTGTCAAATCATTTTTATTTTCAGAGATGTACATAAGATGAGTGTAATTATGAACATACATCAAAAAGTGTTGAAAACAAGAAAGAGATGATGGCGAGGGGAACAGTTCATTCTCAGAAAGAAAAAACTTCAGAGAAACAAATAGGTACAGGCAAGTCTTTGAGTACCCAGAACACAACTTCTCCTAATGTACCATGTTTACATATTGTGTTTAGAAGAACTCAGAGCTAAAGCAGCAAACACTCATGAGCACTGAAGAACATTACAAGTAACCAGTGTGAAGTTTGCCATATCTCTTCTTGTAACATCCTACACAGTATTTGTGACAGGAAGAAAGAACGGGTTTTGCAGAAGCAAGGCCAATGTCAAGAGTGGTAAGCCACAGGAGCAGTCTGAAAGAAACATAGGGGAGATCTCATGCTAATATACTAATCTTCAGAAAACAGCAAGAGCTACATAGGCCATCTAGATGACTGTCGGGAGAAGATAAACTGTGTTCTAAACATAGATGACTAAGGAGAGACTCAGTGAAAGCAGCCCTTTCAGTTAGTTATCTATAGCTCGCATATGCACAGTATAACTACTAGTTGCAACTATAACTAGAAAATAGGAAAGAAATAGCTGGTAGGGCAAAGAAGACTAATGACGCCAAGAAATGAGACAGGATGAGTTACGATTTTCAGATTTGTCCCTTCATTCCTTTGTATTACAGAGAGAACAACACAAGTGCATCTCTGAGCCAGATTTGGACTAAGTATGCTGGCCTCTTTCTTCTTGGACTTGTTAGCGCTGCTATCCCCTTTGAATAATTTATTCCTAAGAAAGTTGTTTAAACAATATTCTGTTTTTTCATCCCTTGTGCCTGTGAGCTTTTGTTTATTGTTCTGTGTGTGAGCACACATCCAGTCCCGATTACAGTACAAGTTTTGACAGATGTCTTTATTACCCAGTGGAAGAGGACCTTTCCTGTAGGCATTGCTTCCTGTATGACTTTATTTGACAGAACTGTTGTGTATTGTTAAATTCCTTTTGAAATGTTGTCTTGTGGGATTTTATGCTGTCATGCATCAAGAATTGCATAGTTCTTTTATTTAAAAATCAATAAAATGAAAGTTAAAGAGAAACTACTGATAACAAAAACCTGGTTTAATCAAAGGAAATGTAAATTTCATTTACCTTACTACATACAGAAGTATTGTGTGTAGGGAAGGGTTCTGAGGTTTCTGTTTAAAACAAAGTAAAGTTTTTATTTTCAAGTGTCAGGTATTTTGTGCAAGTCTTTTTATGGCAAATATTGCTAATAGCAAACTTTTTAACAAAGATTGACATTGTAAAGAATAGATATTTTTTCCAAAGATTCTCAGATTCCTCTTGATATGGTCAAAAGCAATTCCGTTCCTCAAAGAACTTTGCGTTTTGCTTTGGTAGATATTATATTATCCACATTATCAAAACTTTACCCTCAAATTTATCTCTTGATCAAAATCAGAGGGGATGTGACATGTTTGAATGGAAACTATTTTAAAACGGATACTTTAAAGGCAGTAAAAAAAAAAAAGATCTAGTGAAGAAACTGTCAAAAAAAGAAAGAAGTCTTTTCTTGTTGGAAGGGTTCTGTAAAAGTATCTATATAATAATGTGTTCCTGAAGCATTTCTCAATAAAGTGAAACACAATTTAGTGGACAGGTTATAATATATTCATGTTTCTTAATGAACGCAAAGGAAAATTCCATGCTTGGTGACACTGTAATTTGGTACTGGACTGTGGAAAAAAACTTTCTAGTAGCTTTGTTCATTTTGAGTTTTCTGGTAAAACTGGTAAGATGACTTTCCCTTACTGAATGAATCATAGAATCATGGAATGGCTTGGGTTGGAAGGGACCTCAAAGATCACCTAGTTCCAACCCCCCTGCTACGGGCAGGGACACCCTCCACTAGACCAGGCTGCCCAAAGCCTCATCCAGCCTGGCCTTAAACACTTACAGGGATGGAGCCTCCACAACCTCTCTGGGCAACCTGTTCCAGTGCGTCACCACCCTCACAGTGAAGAATTTCTTTCTAATATAAATTGACCCTCCTTCAGCTTAAATCCATTACCCCTTGTCCTATCACTACACTCCCTGATAAACAGTCCCTCTCCATCTTTCCTGTAGGCCCCCTTCAGATACTGGAAAGCTGCAAAGAGATCTCTGGAGCCTTCTTTTCTCCAGGCTGAACAAGCACAACTGTCTCAGCCTGTCTTCACAGGAG
>VXBL01007715.1:109731-125525 GCA_013400195.1 Aramus guarauna
TGGGTAACCAGGTTGCCCATTTCATTCTGGAGGGGACCCACATTTTCCCTTGTCCTCCTTTTATCACTAACATACCTATAGAAGCTTTTCTTGTTGTCTTTAACATCCCTGGCCAGGTTTATTTCTATGAGGGCTTTGGCTTTCCTAACCTGATCCCTGGCTGCTTGTGCAATTTCTCTGTATTCCTCCCAGGCTACCTGCCCTTGCTTCCAGCCTCTGTAGGCTTCCTTTTTTTGTTTGACCTTGTGCAGGAGCTCCTTGTTCATCCATGGTGGCTTCTTGGTGTTTTTGCCTGACTTCCTCATTGTTGGGATGCATTGCTCCTGAGCTTGGAGGAGGTGACCCTTGAATGTTAGCCAGCTGTCTTGAGCCCCTCTTCCTTATGAATGAAGATCTATGAGACTAAGCAACCATTTTCAAAGTTCACATCTGGGGATTCTGTAGAAGGTGATTATACAAAACTAAATGACTGACTGTAGCAGCTGGATCCTTCTTTCTGCACATGACCTAGACAGGGTGAAGGTGGAGGTGTTTGACTTGCATGGATGTCTCACTGAATTCATGTTGTGGTGATGACTTTCATGGTCAATGGACTTCATTTTTGAAATAAGATATTCTATGACATCTGAATCCATGTAGTATTACTTCCTCTGTGAGAACAGTGCTTTAGTACATCAACATTACCATTCATGTAACAATCCTTGAATGTAAAGTACATGCTCATAACAATCAAGATAAGTAATAGCTGTGTGCAACCACTTTCCTACTGTGCTGTTGTTTAAAACAGCACAATGATTGCCAAGTGAAAACACACCAAGACCTTACCCTTTCAATCCCCCAGCATATTTTTATATGATTAAGCACTACTGTTGCTGATTTGATTTCTACTTCAAGCCCTGCGTGCTTTGTAGGATGAATACATGCTGAGGAGCAGTGAATTCTAAAACAAACTGCTGTGTCCCTGAGCCTCAGGATTGTCTCAAAAAGAGAACAACAAAACAAAAAGCCACTCCCAAACCTCTTATTGACCATTGTTGTATCTTCCTAAAGCTTATACTTGGTATCCCTGTTTTTGAGAGCTGATGTAAACCGGGTTTCTGTTCTACTTTATTAAGGTAGCTTTGCTCAATGCAGTCTCCCAGTCAGATTACAGTTCTGCTAAATGTCTTCTCTCTTTATGTGTTCCTCTCTGTTTTGTAGTGGTGAGAACAATGGTTCACCTTTAGTGACTATAATCCTGACATGAGGAGAGATGAAGAATTAAAAAGAGAGAAATGGTGGTGTGTTAGCATAAACAAGATGCAAGAGGAAAGGAAAGACTGTGTGCAGCATCAATAAAAGACCAAAGATTTTGTTTAGGAGAAGGCTTTAGGTTAAGAGTGTTTTTTAATTTTTACTATATGGATCTCTATCACTCTATTTCTTGAAGTGCAGGATGATTACATGGATGATAGAGAGACTAGGCCTTCCCAGGCCTCAGTTTAGAAGGACAGGTTTCTCTGTTGATGTTTAATAGATACCATGCTGTGGCATGAAGTCTTTGTCTTTATTTTATACCAGAAATTATAGGAAGAAATTCAGATGCAGGCTGGGAAAACAATGGGTGATGGACATATGTTCCTGTTCTGATCGATGAATAGAGGACACATTGTGGGAAATCTGTTCATTTGATGCTGTGCTTAAGCACCTGCATACCTTTCTTTATGGTTAAGGTAAGAATAGATTATGTGAATATTATCTTTTTTAATGATGCAGTGAATATGTAGAAGCATAGTTTATAGAAGGTTATATAGCTTTTAGTAGCACTATTTTTCTTTTAATATTCTTATTCCCTATGGGTTTTGTCTTCTAACTCTTTATTTGATATCTTTACCTAATGCTAGCAAAACTAGCCTAACTTCTTCATGACACCATTTTGAATAAAAAGAGAATTTTTTTTCCTGATAGGCAGGGGTCTGAATGTAGATGTGCTTTGAATAAAGTTTTCTTTGAATTCCAAATGGCTTTGTCATTACACATTATACATGTATCTCTGGATATATGTATATATTTTTTTTTCCAAAGGAGTGATATTAGTATAATCATTAATCAAAGGGGGTCTGTGATTGTCTGTGATGGAATATCTCCTCTTCAGTGATTAATATCATGACAGCTATTTTGTGAAAAATTAATGAGGTATTGTTTTTAGACAAGATATAGGAGAGCCATATAAAGTAATTCCTTTTCTGCACACACGATGGGGAAAGGAAAGTGAGTTATCTGTGTTTTAAAGACTTTGATACTGTGAAGCAAGAATGACTTTCTTGTTCTCTCATGACTCCACTACAGATGATCTGTGTGTTCTCTGACATAAAGTTCTAGTGATCTCCAAAGGAAATGACTACATGACATATAGATAAAAAAAAATTCTTTTCCCAAAGCTGGATTAGAAAAGGTACTGAAATGAGGCCTTGCTTTGGAAAACCCAACTGAAGTATTTTGTTGAATTGGGTTAGAGCTCTTTTGGTCAGAGGATATAAATGCAGTCTGCTGCAGAAAAGTTCAGTGTAAGCTTCTCAAAAAGCTATACCTGAATTTAAAACACAACAAAACTGCAAATGAAAATGGGGAGACCAAAATAATCCCAAATATGTAACCCTTCTTTTTCAGCTTGCTTTAGATAGTCACAACAAAAAATATCAAAAGTTTTAAGGAAACAATACATTGCGCTTGGCCACGCAAAGCTGATTCTAAATATTTTAAGAGGTTGAAGGGAGTGATTCACTCAAGAATATCTACAAGCAAGTTATACAGTGCATTTTTTGTTGTTGTTGTTGTTGTTGTTGTTGTTACTAGAAATGGATATGGGGACTTGGTAGCATTTCAGCTGCTCATGATTTTTATGGGTATACATGATAGCTTTCAGTGAACAGATGTGCTAACATTTTGTAAATGTCCTTTGGCCAATTTCAGTCTTTGGTGAGTGCGTGCTCTTTTGTGTATGTGATAGTGGATCATACTATATAACAGCCTGTGGTGCAATAAAGGCTATTCATAGGCTAGGAAAGACAGCTTTCAACTCATCTTTGTGAGTTTCTTTCCCAAGACTCCAGGATTATAATTATGTCTATGAGGGAGAAAATTATTATAATGGATTTATTTAGGGTTCTATGTGCAGTGTATTTTAAGTTCAGACCTTGAATGTATGAAAACCCAAACTTATAAGACCTAAACTGGAGAAATAAAAATAAAGTTTAATCTTTTAATGTGTAGCTTCATTATTTTATGATCAATGAAACTTCCTATATTTCAGATTTTTCTTACAAACAACAACAAAAAAAGAACAATCATTCTATAACTTGCTCTAAATGAAAGATTATTTTAATATCAAAAGTTTAAAAAGTTTGGATGGAAGGTCCCAGATGGTCCTTGACCTCTGAACATTCATTGTACCAAGTAACCTTTCAAAATGGCATCCATTCTCTCACATTATCAGTTCAGGATATCCTGCTTGAAGCAGGGTTCTGCAATGCATTAAAAGCATAAAGTTTTGAAGTTTGATTCAGCATGGTTTAAAAAATTTTTACTAGCTACAGACTGGACACACTCCTTCCAAATGCTATAATCACAAGCCTGTTAAATGAAGAGGTGCAAGAAGAGCTTACCGTCCTCTGCTGGTCCTATGAGGGAAAGGACTGACCTTTGGGTTTCAAGGAAAAAAAGGTATGGTAACCTACCAGCAGATGCTATTAAGAGGCTTGCTAATGATGAACTGCATGAAAAACTTCCCACAAACCAAAGTAAGGTATTTCAATTCCCGAACAGACATCTTTTTATGATGGCTAGTTTATGTGGTTCCTGCTCAATATACTGACTATTGTGAATGGCCGGTTCAGGCTATACTGTAGGCTGATAAATCTGCTGCTGCTGTATGTTGTGTAGATGGTATAAATAGTCAGTCCTGGCTGGTCATTTCTCTATGGCACCTTTGTGCCTAAATCTCTTTATGTATTAATGTGTTTTAGATAAGAAAGAGTGGAATATCATTTAAAGGTTTATTACTACAATACAATAGGCAGTGACAAGGTCTTGGGGTGATAGCAAAATTGATCTAGTAATAATGTGTCTGCTGAATTCCCCTGGAGTATATTGCCTCAGTGCTGAGAAACCACCTGTGTTTTGTTTCTTTACAGCTGTGGCAAAGGGAATTATTTACCCCTATGACCTGTGGACTGGATTTCTAGAAAATAGTAACTAATACGAATTTGGAGAGAAAGGAAAATGAGCAAGTGAATAGGTGCCATTTAGAGACATTTAGATTGACAGAAAATGACATGGTGAAATAACACAGGATTATCTGAGCCATCCAAACACCTGAAAGTACACTCCATTTCTTCTGTCTTCAGATTCCTCCATCAGCTTTGCTCAAGTGTTCACCGTGGACTTTTGACTTGTTTGTTTTGTTTTGTTTTGTTTTGTTTTGTTTTGTTTTGTTTTGTTTTGTTTTGTTTTAACATCCTGATGGTTAATATGGTAATCCTATGTTCTGCCTAGCAGGTATTAACAAGTGGCAGACTGGGTTTCAGAGTTAGTGTTTCTCAGCGGGAACCACCCTCAGAGCAAGAAGTTCAGGCAAAGTGTTAATAAGGTTTGATGGCCTTTTGCACTAGCACTTCACTCTTTATTATTCATCTAATTTATCTGAAATTGCATTTCATCGCCTTGGCATACAAAGACAAAGCTCTAATTTCCCTGACAGCCTGCTCTAAGATGCAGAAATGGCAGTAGAGAAGGAAGAACAATCTGCCTTCATTCACCTCCAGCAAATTAGCTACAGTTCTAACAAAAGCAAGTAGCAGCACAAACTCACTGCATGACAGTAGTTTCTTTGTGTGATGCTAGCCCAGATTTGCTGAGTGATAACTATAAAGTAAAGTTTAATAAAGGGATCCTGTTCTCCCAGAGTTTTTCTCTTTAGGCTGCTCATCTGTGCTATGCCTGCTGGACAATGGCATTGCAGTTCTCAGGTGGTTGCTGGTGTGTAGAGGATGTTAGGAAATTGTGTCCAGTGATGTGTAGAAATTCTACATGCATGGCTCTTTTTGGTGCTTAGAAAAACTTTTCTCAAGTAGCCAAACTTGGTGTTCTGCAACAGAAACGTCTCTGCCTACCTGCTTGGTACCTGCAGAACCCAAAGCAAGTAGGCAGGGTCCTTAGGAAGAAAGAAGTGTTTGAGAAGCAGTGCCAGTCTCTTTGCAGCTTTGTAGAAAGAGCAATTTCTGTGATCACTGGCACGGTAGGGAATATATGCCTGCGTGAATAGGAAGTCATCAAATGCTGTGATGTAACAGTGACTGGATGTTTGAAGTGCACAAGCAAGTGCAGAGCTTTGCATTTGACTTGGTTGTACGCAGCAGTGCTGCTGGTTGCTGTAGAGATCATTCAAGAAAACCTCTAAATACAGTGTATTGACCTTTTACACTATCTTTGTGGGTTTTCCAGATAGATTTATTCTCTCTGTGTGATAAATAAAGAGTTCAGAACAGGTTTTGTTTGAGGTTTTTTTTCTGGAGGATGTTTTTAAGAAGTTTTGGGGTGGAGTGAAATGTTTGGCACAGTGACCCAACAGAAGTGAGTGTATGAAGTAAGGGAAGGGTTTCGTGCAGAGCAGATGGTAGTTACAGGGTTATGAAGCCTGCTCAGATACAAGTCTTTCTATTAATGTTTCTGCCCTCCACCCCTATCCTCCACAACTTTAAGTAGCAGCCACACTTTTCCAAATCAATCAGAAATAATGTAATCAAATCAGAACTCAGTTGGAAATCACAGTGATCTATCATCCTGACCTAAATAGAGTGTGTCTGATTAATGTATGTCTCCCTTTTTCCTCTTGGAGTTTAGCTTTAACAACAGCCATGTAGCCTGCATCCCTTCTGAGTTACAGACTGGTCTGTATCTCAGACTGTGTGTCATTTTGCCCAGAAAGCCCCTTCCCTGTGGTGTATTTCAAAGACAGAATGAGTTGCATCTGCTCAACGAGTCAGCAGGAGCTGGATGGGGCTGGATGCTGGGTCTTGGCACCTGCTAATGGGAGAGGTTCAGAAAGCTTGCCTGCTTTTAGTGCTCACCCATTTGAGAAGAGTGCTCTGTGGCTGGCAACCAATGGAGAGATTATCATTGGCTATTGTTCTTGCAACTGTATGGTTGTTATACTATCTTATTTTCTTACATCCAGCATTTGGCAAAATCCTGCACTATTTATGCATAAACTGCTGGAGATTGAAAAGCTTATAATGAGTATCACATAAAGCCTTCAATGTTTGAGACTGCAAATGAAATGACACTGCTTGTTTAATTTTTTTAATCAAACATCCTGAAGCTTACCCATTCTGGCTAACTTTTGTGTCTCAAAATTGGTGGATGTAAAAGCCAGTCACATAAAAATTTCTTTCATTTAAAGCTGTAGTTCAGTTCACCCTGTTTATAATTATCATCATACATGCTTCTTGATGGATCTTTCATTTTGTCAAGACATTTGTATATTATTAATGAATGTTCCTCAGAGATACTGTTCGCAGATACACACATGCAGTGCACTGATACTGATAAAAGTACTAAGGCCAACTGTTAAGTGCTGCCAGAACTGTATGGGGTCTGCAGTGTGTGTAAATTCCAGCTGACTTTGCAAGTCTCTGGTTCCATTTCAAACCTGAGACAAGAAAAAGGTAAAAAAACCCACCTTAACCTACAAAAGAAACCCCAAACTTTCCTTGTTTACCTTTCCTTGAGTTTTCTTATCTACTTGCTCTGATATGTTTATATGCCAAGGATGTTGTCACAAGAACTGCTATTGGTTTGTGCTGCAATAAAACATGGGCTACTCAAAATATTCAGACATTCAGTGAATTATGAACCATGGTGAGGCCCTCCTCCTAGTGCCTGCTTGTAAAATGAATGTGGTACTTCATTCAGCTCTGCACTGTAGAGATCTAGGTGGCAAGATCCTTTAGTTCATCAAAGCTTTAGTATAATGAGTAACTGAGGAAAAATAGGCCATTGCTTGAAGATTTTAGTATACCATCCAGAATATAATTTTTATGTATATGTTGCATTCCTATATTTTTTTTTAAATTTCTAACTTTGACAAAAGTCAAATAATTTCAAAAGATGATTCTGATAGAAAAACTGCCAAAGACAGTACCTTTGGCAACGATAGACTCTGGCAAATGACCTTATGCCATAGCAGAGGATGGGAGGATGCGGGATCTGGAGATAGTTTCACGCTTTGCTATTGGCACAATCACTGCCCTTGGCATTGTAACAAACTTCTATTTGTCTTCCTCATGGAGGGGCAAAGTGTTGCTGATGGTAGTTATGAGCTGCTAGAGATCTGGTGGAAAACACTCACTATGATAAGTATTCTTGTGATTCATTTTTTCCTCAAAAGCATCTCTAACAGTGGATTATTTTCCAGAAGGCAGTAAAGCAGCCTTAATATATTCTTAGAAAGGTACATTAGGGGTCTGCAGATGACACTGCATTGTTACTAGTTTGCCTTTTCTGTGTATTCCTAACATAGACCTGTCTGCCAGTCCTCTAGTTATGGGATTCCTTGAAGTTATTAATGTCAAAGACAACACAGCCTCTTGTGATGGGTTTCAGTGAGCATGTTCCCCCGCTGCTGTCGTGCTTCTAACAGAGCAGAGCAAGAGTGCTCAGAGCACAGGGTGCCAATCCCCTACCTCAGTAATCTTGTCACCAGAGATTGCAGGGCACAGATGCTCTGTCCTTGTTTTTTTCTTCTTTTTTTTTTTTAATTTATTTTTTTATTTTTTTTTATTTTGTTTTTGGTTTTTTTGTTTATACTTCAGAAAGGACAGGCAGGTTGAATTTTTCTCAGCTGGTGAACTACATAGATTAGGCCAATATTCTTTAAATTGCAGTCTGTGTATGCTTTTTCATGGCTGGATGATCCAGGGTATGAAGAGGAATGTTTTCTAAGACAAATGCCTCTGTCAGATTCATCAGCTCAATATGGCAATGTTCTTGTTGAACTGCATGTTATAGAGAGCAGCTCTTGCATGGTCCATTGACTGTTCACCTCCCTCTCCTCATCTTTTAAAATTTGTTGCAGTTTACTCTTGCGTGAAGAGATTTCTAGATACTTGTCACAGTTACAATAACTTTCTTTGAAAGGTCTGTGGAAATGTTGCAGATGGACCAAGAATTGTGATACACATCCCTCTCTCCTACCTAACAACTTCCTTATATACAGTTAAGAGTTCTGCTGTGACCAGCGTGGCAGCCTTTCTTTGATCTCATATGCTCGCCAGCAAGATGTGTTCAAAAACCTTCAAAAATGCTGAGCGAGAACCCCCCAGATCATGGCTGCAGCTGACTCTAACATAGAATTTCTTGCTTGTGGGAAACTTTGGATTTTGAACCCTGACCTGGGATAACAAGGGCCCTGGGTGTAGGAAGGGCTCTGAATACATTTTCCGGTAGAGCTGATTAGCTGCTTTTTAGCAACCTGTCTTTGGGGAGATTGCACAATGGGAGGTGACTTCTTCCTTTTTTCTCTTCATGCTACATTCTATACAAGAGCTGAAATTAGGTACTAATTACAGAAGAGTCACGTCATTCACTGAAAAAATCATAATTCTTCATTTTTTATTAAGCTACTTAAAAATAAGGAACTGATCACTATAGATCTTGCTTGGTAAAATGCTTGCTGAAATAACTGTGCTGTGCTTTCCTAACTGTCCTAAATTTGGCTTTTGCAGTGTAACTTGATTTTCCGGACTTCAGACATTGTAAAAATGCCCTGAGAGGGCCAGACAGATCTCTCTCTTTGGCCTGTGGAAAATGTAATACTTAACAGTAATTAAGTGATCCTACCCTTAAAATGAAGTGTGACTTTGCTGAGAGCATTTCATTGGAATAGTAGAACCTAGGGCAACTTGGAGGAGACTCAGAAAGGAGGCAGATAACAGCAGTTACTGCAACCATCCTAAAGTGAGGTTCAGGGGTATAAAAGGTAAAAGAAGATGGCATATTGTCTGATAAAGCCTTGAAATAAAAATGTCTTTTGGTAAAGGATCGTGTGATGAAAGATGGATGAATTTTCTCGTAAATAAGGTGGTGAAAGTGTGGGTGGGACTAGCACTGTTATGGAAAAGCGTCTTTAAGGCAGCAGGCTACTTCTGATTCATCCTAACCCTTGGTAGCATAGCCTGTTTTGTGTCCCACGTGGGAGTGCAAAGAGGGGTATCTCTCGCCTCTCTTTGATTTGATCTCCTACCTTCATCTGGTTCATTTTGCAGTGAGGTGCTTTGCAGCTGAGACTTAATCTGGTCCTCTTGTACTACTGTAAAACTGCATGTTACTAATGGGCTCCTTCAGTTGGGAAAAGAAATGAGTACCAGAGCCTGTACAAATCTGCTTGATTATGGGATAGTTTTGATTCTCAGTGTCTACAACTTTTAAATTTTGTAAATGTATCACTCTTAATGACTAACACATTTTCCAAAGAGATGCAAGGAAGAACAAACAAGGCTCCACTTGTGCTCCATTTCATATTTTGAGCAGAATAACAATCCCTAAGCAATGGTTATGTATAGAGCAGCCTATGAACAATAAATTCAATGAGGGTGAGAAGGAAAGATGTATTGAAAAAAATAGACAGCACATAATGATAACTGCTGGAGACCCACCCTGGCCTCTGATGCTGAACAAATAACTCATTGGAACTGGAAACTAGGATTCCTGAAGAGATGATTAAGGAATCAAAATTATTCTTTTGATGTTCAGATGGTTTGTAAGAACGAACAGAGGTACAAATGCAAAACAGTCAATTTTTGGCTAGCATAAACACATTTGTCAAAGTCCAGGCTCCGTAAGCATGGAATGAGTCCGATGATTATCCTTGCATTTGTGAGGATGCCATTTCTAATCCCTTGTCTTGTATGCGCAGGGTCTGTTGTTAACGCTAGTGTTGTGATTGTGCTCCATTTTCTAGTGGAACATGGTCAAAGAAACATGCACAAGAGGGGAGAGGTGACTGCAGCCTCCAAACCAAACTTCCTGCCATTTCTACTGAAGCAGCAGTTCTGTCCTCTCATGCCAATAACAGTTCAATTACATTTCACAGAGATTGAAAGGGCTCTCAGATTCAGTGGGCCAGTTACACAAATAATCCTATTGACTTCCATAAAATGATTTGTGTATCTGAGATAAGCAGGGTTAGGTTCAAAATATTGGAACAACTCCATGTTGTTTTCAGTAATCTTCTAGCAGTGTGGTCAACTTTTAAAAATGGGTGATTAATTGTAATAAATTACTGACTACATAAAAACATAGATGAAGAAAGTTGTACATCTAAATACACAGAATATCAGAAAGATATTGAAACCGTAATTCCATGTACAGTTTTTTTGAAGAACTTATATGAATTCGTATATCATAGTACTGTAACTGAAATGGAAATAAAATTGTGCATCAGGAAAACTAGTTTTGTACATTGTTTAGTGAATTAAATATTCACTGCAGGGGGAACAGAAAAAACAACAGATGTTATACATATGTACATGCATATGCTATACACATGCCTTCTTAGCTAGGTCTGAATAAGAATGAAGATTAGAGATGATCTGTAATGGGGATATAGAGGAGAGACGATGAAAACAGAGGGTGAATGGGGCAAGGCTGATGATGGCTTAATGTGAGAATAAGGTAGAACAAAGGACTACCTTTTTTTTTTGTTCTGATTTTTTTTCCTTCCTGTAACTATATACTTTCTGATCTTTTAATTTTCATTCTTTAGTGACGTTCACTTCCTTTTTGCTGGGACTCTTCTTTCTCACAGAGCTCAGAAAGTGTGTAGAAATGTTAGTTTCTCTAGTAGGTCTTTGTCCATTTCTCTGTCTTCCTGACTGTGACATAATAATATCAAACTGTGGCATAGAAAGGGAAATGGATAGTGTAACAGCTATGCTTGGGTAACTTGTCATCATTAATATCATGTGATAAACTTAAAAGCTCATTTAAATGAGCTTTTCTTATTTTTCAGAGGGTTCCAAGCAGAGCCAGGTAAAAATGTAGGGGGGGAACTGAATGAACCAATTCAAAGCAAACAAAATCACATAAAGGACATGATGATCTCTGTGGGATTTGGAGCAGGTTATTGAAAAGCAAGCTATAGAGAATATATGTGTCTATTTTTTTGCTGAGACCTATGTGAGCCAGCTAGCCTTTCCCAAGGAATTTGCTTATATTTAGTATCTGCATTCTTTTCCTGGAATTTATTAATCAATGAAATGGAGTAACTTCTCTTCATGGTCAAACTTATCGAGTTATTGATGACAGATTTATTTGCTGAGCTTGTTTCTCAAATACATTTTTAATGGCTCTCTTACTTTTATGTGTTTATCGATTTACTCTACATTTAAGTTACATTTCTTTTTAATTCACAAAGGGTACAAAATGGCATTTATCCACATTATGAAAACATCTTGGTACATATATTTCTACAACTTAATTGCTTTTGGAAAAACAAACAAACAAACAAACAAAAAAAACCCAATAAAATCAAGACCAGTGTATACCTTCCTCCTGTTTCTTTGCTTGCATGTTCAGTTTACACCTTTTCCTGTTTACAAGGTCCTGAATTGTTTGTGCAAATAACTGCTACAGAAAATATGAAAAAATGAAGGCTGCCTTTCAATACCCCGTCGCTAATTGCACAGCAACTTATTAGCACAATTTTATTTCAAATTTTAAAAGGATGTGGAAGTTTAGATGCATTTACCCTCACAAATACATCAACTTATATTTTAATATTGAGTTTATTTCCTACAGAGTCTTTTTGTTCCTCATCTTATTCAGAGTAGAGGATATAAAGTCTAAGTATTAACAGAAACACTATTTCATTATTTCACTTTAACTTCAGTTAAAGCAGGATAGGGAAGTAATGCCTTTGAGCGCATTGATCTGTCACTTTGACGTGGTTTAGCCCCAGCCCAGCACCAGGCGGCCGCTCGCTCACCCCTCCCCGGCGGGGTGGGGAGGAGACCGGACAAACAAAGGCAAAAGCCTCGTGGGTTGGGGTAAGGACAGTTTACTGGGACAGCAAGGGAGAGGGGAACAAACAACAACAGCATCGATAACAAATACACACAATGGACGGACCAGACGCTCAGCCCACACTCAGACCATCCCAGAGCCACGCTGAACCGCCCCTCCTCGACCAGCCCCCTGTTATGGTGAGCATGGCGTCACACGGTATGGAATAGCCCCCAGCCAGCCTGGCTCACCTGGCCTGGCTCCTGGTGACATTAACTCTGTCCTAGCCAGAGCCAGGACACACTTAAAGGTTTAACTTTGCAGCACAGAAGCAAATACAGTAGGTAAGCATTGAATTGACCTTGTCATGTGATATAGGATCATTCGCTAACTGATTCTGATGATGGAGAAGATGGCAAAGTCTTCTGTCCATAAAGCCAGACACCTGAGCTACTGTCTGGCACTTGTTCCAACCCCTGTTTTTATTTTTTTTTTTCCCCTCCTTCAGTTATACCAAGGCAACTGTGGATATAATCTAGTTTTATTCCAAAAACAAGACAAGTGAAAGGAACAACAAATGAGGACACACCATTGCTTATACAGTGTTCAGGGAGCACCTTATTCTTCTGGATTTTAGAATATTTTACCTCATTTTTCAGTTGTTTCAGTATTTCAATATTTTAGTTATATTTTTACTTACCCTAAAGTGCAACATAAAATGCAAGGCAGGAATTTATAGGTTAAGTTTTAATCCACTGAGGAATTCATCCCAGGTATGGGCAAAATATTGAGTCAAATCTTGAGCCTTTGCTAGTGTGGCTGTTCTTTGCTCTGCACTGGGCCCTGCTCCCAGAGATATTAATTTAGAGATCTTCAACATATGTCATGCTGTGCATAAGGAGGCTTTTGTCAGGTGAGAAATATGAGGTAAAGTCTCAGTGACAGTTTTCTTCCACGCATATTCTCCAATGCTCTGTTGAGTTAAAAATGAAGTTGATGCCCTGAATGAGCTTCTCCTCTCATGCCCCATTGACACTTTTAATCCGATTTAACATATTGTACCCAATTTCTGTTTACTGTCTCATGCATTATTTCTTCTACAATATTCTAGGACTTGCTACCTTTTTTGTAATCCAGTCACATTATCTTGCAAAATCTTCATTTTCTTCTGCTTAAACGCTTCGTCCCTGTTGCTTTCAGATTTGACCCCACTTTTGCCAATCCTCTCCTTTCATTTGCAGAGGTTTTTATAATAGTTTTGAAAAAAATTAAATTCTTCAAGTATAAAAGCCACTGCTAGCTGTGTTACCATGGTAACTGACTCATCTTTCTTGGAAATTAATGAGATTCTTGGTCATTTGGCCCTGCAGGAACATTGATTTAACTCAAAAGTTTTGTTACTATATGTCTTTATCTGTCTTTAAATAGTAGTGGCCTGGCTCTCATCTTATATGCATGCTCAGTGACTTAACTTAGCCTGAATTCAGTTGACTGACCTCTGGTTTACACTGGTGAGAGGAAAGGAAAGTAAAAATGTTCAACTGTGCACACTTTGGTATTATTTTAGTGGTGGTTGTTGATGCAGGATTTGGTGATGGGTCCAAGTCACACATAGGTCTTGCATCCATAGAAGAGACAGATGTCTCATTTAGTTTAAAAGATTTCATCTTGTAGCTCTTGAACAGATTACTTCTTCTAAATCCTAGGCATATTTTCCTTACTGTTATTTTTTTTTTTTTTGCAGATGCCTTGCATCATGAGTTGGAGAGACTGAGAGTAAGAAAATAAAAATATTGATGAAATATATTGCTTGGATTTTTATCTCAAATCTGATTAAGCAGAAGAGTGGTACTTTTTCAAAGTGTCTCTTCAACATTTGAGAGATTCTGAGAAAAAACTAAAGATCAGAATCCCTTTGAACTTTGAAAATATTTTGATCAGGATCTGAACTTCACAACAGGCAACTGCTGTATTTCTGTAATGGAACAAGCCAGCCATGCACACTCAAAGGTTCTCAAACTTCTGTAAATTCAGCTCTGCATTTTTATACAAACTCATACTTCATAATTTCCATCCATTACTGCTCAATGTAATTCTAGTACCTAGAAAAGGGCTCTGAATTAATCCCTGTGAACTGGAGAGGGATGATTGGTTGAAGTACTTTTTTTTCTTTTGGCACAGAGAAGATGCATTCATCACTCAAATGTCAGGGTTCTTTTCTATCCTGTGCAAAGATGTTTCACTTCATGACTAAACTGTCTTTTTGAGAAAGTTAAGGAAGGATTAGTCATGTTTTTCAGAGAGTTTATTTCTTCAAAAATGTGAACATTTTGCAAACTCCAGTGTTAAAGTTATTTGTGGTTGATTATTGTTTTGTTCACAAGGAAGTCTGAAGCTTCCTGTGATCCTCATATGTAAGGAGTATATTGCTATCCTTTCCCTCATTCTCTGCTTTCATTGCTCGACTTAGCAAAGGCAGCAGGAATCCTTTTTTAATAGCCTTTAGCAGCACAACGTGTTATTTTTATACTTGCGAAATTTATAAGAATACAGACTGCAAATACATTCTGAGTTTTTAGACAGTTTAAGTACTTCTATCACCTAATCTTACCAATACTACATTTCAAAATTGCACTGATTTTGATAAAATGCCAGTAATGTCTTGAGAGACTTTTTCCCTTTCTCACAGTGACCTTAGAAACATTGATAAACAAATCTGTTGTGTTTCTTCTCAAAATGCTGGAGTGTTGAGTAGTGTTGCCCCCTTTTTCTTAACAGGGAAGAGGAACCAAATGATAGGCATGGTTTGTTCGATAATCATACGGTATTGTAAAGTGCACCATTGTGCTGCATGCATCACTGAAGCATTCTGTTATGGAAACACAGAACATTTGGCCAGGCTAAGGTTCACTGCTTTAAAAAATTTGTCAATATAATACTAATATTGTGCATAACTTCATGATGAGTTACAGAGGACTTATCAAGACAGGCGGTTTTAATTAGAATGAAAACCCTTGGCAAGAAAATAGCTAAAGGAGGTATGCATCCTTCAGCATCGTGCACCCATCTGTTATGAGGGGAAAAACAAGTTCTATGTTTTTATACTCTGTGATGAAGTTTGCTGCTGGTATTGAGGCTGCAGCCAATTATCTATAATAACATGAGTATCATTTGTTGGGTGGTGAATGTACACTTACAGTTTGTTCTGAGTGGACTTACGAAGCTATGATTGAAGGGGAAAATTTGCTGATGTTGAAATTTATGATCCTTCTGCCCATCCTGTGAACAAATCTTCTTGCTATTGCAGCACATTGGGCTATATCCCCCATGTTTTGGTATTTTTTCCTTTTTTTTTTTTTTTTTTTTCTTCTTGTATATTTTCTTACAGAATTGACAAGACTTCCCATCTTGTGATATTCTCTAACTTTACCAGTCCTCAGAGAAAACAGTTTGCCAATCTCATTGAACATCAAAAACCTTCAAAACCAAAATCTCTCTTTGCCATAGTAAATTGGATTAGTTGTACAACAGAGTATGTATCTACATGACTATGGTGTAACATGTTGTAAAGGTAACAGGAAAAATCCTCCAGCCTGGGGTTCTACAAAATTCTGGCATGGCTGTAAGCATTCAAAACTAGAGGTAGCCAAGGGAACTTATTTTCAGCTGCTTCTCATCAGATTCATTAGCCTGCTCCCACCACACATGTACTTGCAAATTTTATTCTGGTATGAGAATTCCTTTTTTTTTTTTTT
>VXBL01007715.1:127438-139069 GCA_013400195.1 Aramus guarauna
ATAAAATATAAGTTTGGTTGGGGGGGGGGGGGGGGGGGGGGCAAAGGAAAAAAAAAGCAAAGAATGTTTCTATCCAGGAGGTCTATAAAATCTAATAAATATGGCTTGGAGATATTGGTATGAGGTCCTAAAACACTCAAATGATATTAAATAAACATCAAACTGCCCATATCTAGCAAACAAAGTAACAATGTGTTTGCCCTTCACCTCTTTTATTGCTCCTACAGCTTTTATAAATGGGGTTTCATCTTATAAATAGTATAAAATCCTGTTAAACCTCTGACATCACTGTTCCAGATTTTTTTGTAACCTATTTTCCTCAGATGGTCTCTGAGCCCTTTTAGAAGAGAAATAAGAAGCCAATCATGCATCAGGCATACTAAACCAAAGATCAGAATATCTGATCAGATACCAGTTTTACCAAAATGCCTTGTCTAAGGACTAAGAGCAAGTACACAGCAGGTTGGTATTGGGTTTATTAGGTATAATTGCCTGAATTAAAGTAGTGTCAATACACTGCACAATTATTTTTGCTGTATGTTTTTGAAAGTTTCCTGATATTTTTAACCCTATGACATGGTTTAGGCCCAGCCGAGCACCAGGCAGCCGCTCAATCACCCCTCCCCGGAGGGGTGGGGAGGAGACCGGACAAACAAAGGCAAAAGTTTACTGGGACAGCAAGGGAGAGGGAAACAACAACAGCACTGGTAACAGATACATACAATGAGTGACAACAGAAAACAATTTACTGATCCAACCACCAACTGGATGCTCAGCCCACCCCTCCCCACCTAGCCCCCTTTTATGGTGAGCATGACGTCACATGGTATGGAATAACTGACCCCCCCCCGCCACCTCCCGCCAGCCTGGCTCACCTGGCCTGGCTCCTGGTGAAAATTAACCCTATCCCAGCCAGAGCCAGGACACCCTACCAATTCCATCATGGATTTTATTTAATTCTCACTTAATTCCTGTACATTTACAGCACTGAATTTTTTTTTAATGCAGCTCATGTTTTGCTGTTCACCTGTTGTATACAGGTTGCTCTTTGGCTTGTTGCAGAAGCCTTCCAGGAGAAGATTGTAATTCTCTTGATTACTAGGTTGCTCTATTGTTCCTTGGGCATTGTAAACCTAATTAGAATTTTCAGCAAATACTCTCCTGATGTTATTCATTAAGCCACCTGGAAATCACATATTCACAGGATCATCATGTCCTGATGGAAAGGATGACCATACAGATCATTGTAGCTTCATTGTCTTCCCTTTTAAATAATGAATTTGATGTCATCAACGCTCATTCTTTTTTATAAGTATCACCACTGTCTTAAAGAAATGCTCTCACTTAATCTCCAAACAGAATCAGCATCTATATCATAGTGAAATTTAAAAAAATTATATGTGATTGTAATGACACCTCCCAATTATATTTTTTTCTTCTCATGTGCTTTAATTTTTGTTTAAAACCCTTACTTAAATAGGACATAAAGCATGTTTTCCTCAGCTACCTTTTTGAGGGAAAATGAAGGTGAAGATATTGTAACATTAGGTGGCCAGCAAAGCTTTCTTTATTGGATTTTGCTTCACTTAAAGCAAGTGAGGGAAAAAATTGTACAAACCATTTATATTTTATATAAGGAAGTTTCATCTGAAAACAAGATATAAGCATAAGAAAGATTAGCATCGTTCTTGAAGCTTAGGACCTCATGTAAAGCATTTCTTTTTAAGTCTTTACTTTCTGGTTAAATACAGATACTTATTTACAAAAAGGATGTATTCTGGGACTAGCCATATCACATCCCATATCACTGGATTGTTAATTTGTAACTTTCCTATTTTTGTTCCTGTAGAATGGAAATGTGTTTAGAATGGAAATGTGTTTAGAATGTAAGTCTGAAGAAGTGTTGCTTCTCACTCCCTCGTTATTTCCTGACCCAGTTGATACACAGGAGGGTCTTTATCTTTTCTGAAGTCAATTATAAATCCAGAATGGATTCTCTTAGCATGAATCTTAGCAACCCTGAAGAAGTACAATCATTTGCTGCACAGAAGGATTCTATTGCTTGACTTCATCTCCAAAGAAATTATTGGGCAATGAGGCACTTCTGAGGCAGTGCTCAAGACTCACATGAAATTTGTAGCAGATTCCCAGAAAGGTCCATGCATCACAAATAATCTAGGTCAAGATCATGTCCACTGCGGAAAGTTAAATTATGTATTTTTCACATGCTTGGCTGGTTTAGACAACAGATTTATTTTAATAAGCTGAAAATGTCCAAGACCGAGTTGTTGCACTGACAAGCAATGCAAGCCAGTATTTTCCTTTTCTTCTCTCTCCTGGAATACCCCAGTTATGGTGTGATTCTGAGGCAAAACTTCTGTCATAGAAACTAAAACTGCAAAATATCAGCATAATTACTGACTTCAGTAGTAATTTATATAGAAGCAGTCAAAGGAGAAGTGTTATCTGGCTTTGGTTATTGAGTTCTCCAGTATGTATTGAAAGCTATCAGTAGTCTATCAGCCAAATTCACCAAACTGTATGGATGGTCCATCATAAGGATAGGCTCATGAGAAGATGAACTGTTTCAGATATCTTGAGTAGCAGACTACAGAATGCTATTCTAGAATTTCAACAAAGTTTTTTTCCAGTTTTAACAATAAAAATGGTATTGCCGTTCATGTGTTATGTTGTGTGCAAGATGGAAATCAGGTTGTATTTCATAGAAAATTAAATTAATAAAATAATTTTTGTCCACTGGATTTAATATATTTTTCCTTCCACAGAACTTCTACAAGTCAACAGCATTGGTTTTCCATGCATATCAAAGCGTAAAAGAATTACTATAGATGAGTATACTAACTTGCTTCTTTTTAAGTATAAATGTGAATAGGCAGATTACAAATGATTGACAATGTTTTGAAAATTACAGCCTGAGAAAGCTAATTAGGACAGGTCTAACTAAATGTAAATTAAGTGCCAACATCTCTCTCAAAAAATACTGCGTGAACTAGTTTTTACAGATTCAGTTGCCAGTTGAAACTGGCTGTGCAGATCACTAGTTACGATGGCAAACTGCTTAATTCTAGGCTAATTTGAGCTACTGAAAACAGTCATATGGAAGAGACTGTGATTATACAGAATCCTCACATTTAAAGTATTTTTGAAGAGCTTTGCAAAGGAATTGAATTGCTTGCCTCTGTACAGACGGAGTTGGCAAGCACCACAGCAGAGGTCCCCCTGTAGCACTGAGTACTAATGTCTTTATTTATAAGGAAACTAGTGTTGTGCAAGACAGCTTATTAGAAAATGTAAGAGTCTTTTGCTTGTTTGGATAACTATTGAATAGTTCCTTCAAATCTACAGTGTATCATCATGTGGCACTTCTGAACATACCTGGCTCTACTTCTCCATTGATGGTGTTGAGTGTAAGGACAAATCCTGAATGTCTGTAGGGACAAATTATATTTGCAGTATGCTGAAAAGGGGCTCTTGACTAGTTTCAGGTTTCCTGTTTTTCCTTCAGCATTTTGTTATATATTTGAAAACTTGTGAAGGATCTGAAATCGGGACAATTAAACCTAAGTATGTTATCTTTTGTCTTTCTAGCATTTTGTAGGGAGTATATGGGCTCAGAATGAAAATTTACTGAGTATATATATTTTTTGACCTTGGGATTTCAAAGGTGTCATAATATTAAGATGGGTGGAAAAGTAGGAAAGTAATGTGCCTTTCATTACTGTACTTTCATTAGGAAAGTAATGTGCCAGTGCAATAGACTTGCAAAGACATATAATAAAACAAATGTTAGCATCTGCAAGGATGGTAAAACTACATGGAAAAACTGTTACAAAATTTTCTTTACTTTTAAGAGGTAAAAGCTCTGTTGCCCAGTCCATCACAGAAAAAAAGAGACATTCAGTGAACAAAAGTCTATTTCCAATGCTTGCATGTGAGAGAGAAAAGAAGAAGAAACAATGTGCACTTCTTGTAATTGCAAGAAATTAATCACATCGGCCATTTAGTCCCAATGGATTTATTTCTGTTGCTTCAGAGAAAACATAATATAAAGGAATAGAACAATTTAAAAATCTGGTGGAATGTACAGGAAAACCTTTTCTGGTTCATGGACTTGATTGAGACATTTGGGTACAACTCAGAATAAAAAACAATGACAGGAAAAACTCTAAAAAGCATTCTGACATGGCAGGAATGCAGACCTGGTTGACACTAGTACTGTGTGTTGCAATGGAGGAAAGAAAACCATGATCCCATCTCCTGCCAAGACTGGTTGATGTCTGATGCAACAGTACAAAAATTTTTGAGTAGTTTCTTTGTTCTTTGTAGATTTCTTTGGGCAAGCAAGGATCTCAACAACATCCTTTTCCCACCTCACGAACCTGGGTGGGTGTTGTAGGAGGAGGAGACAGAGACTCTCTTGCTGTTAGGAGACAGCAGCAACAGCTTGATATGTCTCATGTTATTTGTCACTGTGCAGCTCTCCAAGACAGATGTGGTCTCTGTGGGAGAGAATACAAGGTCACAGATGAAGACATGGAAATCAAAAACTCAGCTGTGCAATGGGTGAGAAGGCTTAATAGAAGGAAAGAAGTGGTTTAGGCTAGGTTACTGCTGGCAGAAATTACAGGCTGATATATTACTTTTGTTGTTCTACAGTACAAAGTTAAATTTTTTGGAAAGGCTGAAAAGTGCAGATGCTGGTTAGCTAGAATATTTTACAACTGCATATCAGATTCATCAGTCTATCTCGTCTGAATGCTTACCTTCTTTCCCCAAATTCTGACCTGTTAGAAAATTCTATTTAGAAAATTTTCAAATTAAAAATTTGTACTTTTACCATTAAAAATGAGTTATCCTTGAGAAATTTAGCTCACTTTTATTTAAAAAAAAGAAATACACTCTTAGCCTCTTAGATGAAATGAAACATTTTGATTTGGCCTTAAACATGTTTCATTCAGTTTTAAGACATTAATTTAATCTGCCATCAAAACATACATAATTTGAAATTGCATATCAATATATATTTTCATAAAATAATAATTAAAAATAATTGTATGGGTTTTTTTGGATGCACCTTTTTTAAAAGACAGTAGATAATCTCACACTTTGCCTGTAATAAGCCCATTCTGTTCCTTTCAATTGAAATAAATTCCAAATGCATTTGTAATGGAGAAACATAAAAGGAGCTGTGTGGATGGTCAATTCTGGACATCACTAGATGTATTGATTAATTATTGTGTGCTCGTACAGTACCATTGTGGAAGCAGAAACCTTTAAGTGCATGGCATAGTACTTTAACTGAGAATTATGATATGACTTGCTAAGCACACAGGTAATTAAACATAATTTAATACATAGTATCTTAAAGATTGATTTCCCTATGTCTCTTGTGATTTTTTTTTGTGTCTAGGAATGCTGATCCTCTCCAAGGTGACTGCTTTAAACAAGGAATTTCCCTTGTTAAGAGTACTGCTTTTCGGAATGGTGCTGTTGTACTTTTGCTATGACACAAGGCATTTGATTTCACTTTAATGCTCACATCTCACAAGGCTTGCCTTTGCCGGCAGAAACAGAAGAAATAGGGAATAACTTTAGATTAAATGTGCAGAGATTTTTAAAAGATCTCATGTAAGTTTAGTTAAAGTTCTCATAGTATGGGAATTGATATATAGAATTTTATATATTTTATATATATTTAATAGATTTTATGTATTTTATATAGAATTGCCTTTCTAAGCCTATTTAATTACATTAATTTCCCCACATATAGTTTATGAAGATTATTTTTTTAGTTATTACATCTACACTTCTGTGTCTTAAAGTCCATATAATGTGTAAACTTTTTTTTTTTGTGTGTGTGTGCGTGTGTGAGTGTGAAACTAACTCTTTCTAGTAATTTTAACAGAAAAAATCCAGTGAATTGAAACCTCTCTGAGGGCTCTATAAAAGTCTGAAATGCTAAAGACAATACAGGCTTTTACTCATTTGGAAATTTTATACAACTTTTGAAAGGAAGTTTTGAGCTGCAGTAAAGGTCTTGAACCATTTGTTCTAGAACCCGAACATTTGTCATTGTCCTAAGGTACCTAAAGCAGTCTTGCAAAGGCTTATTAATCAGCATTTCTCTGTAACCTACTGCTGAATGCTCACCCTGAGCTGTCAGTAGGAGTTAGGACATATTATAGTGTGAGATGTCCTTCTTTTAAAGCCACTTATTCTTGTTTCTGCCTGGATAAAAGCACATTAAAAAGTGGTAGAATATGGATTTGGTGACAAAGGCTGTAAAAAAATTGAAGACTGATATATATTTGCATATTTAAAAAATACTTTGGGTTTTTACTTGATTATGCTGGAGGCAAAGACCCTAAGAACAGAACCCCACAAACACCACACAACACCCAAGTGTGTGCAGGCAGGACACATGGAGGCATGCACATAGGGACACTCTCTCCCTAGATGTGCGGAAAGTGAATGGGGTGAGAAGTGCTAGCACTCCTTAGTTTAACCACTAAGCTCAGTTTGCAGTTTATGGGGGACCTGTCTTAGCTATTGAAGTCAAAGACAAGGCTCACAATCTAACTGCTGACTGTTTCCTCTAGGCTTTCATGTCTGTGATTACAGGGACTCCAAAATAATGGAGCAAGGCAATTCGAATCTACTAAGCTGCCAGTTCTTCCCTTGCTGGTCTCTTTCAGAGGAGCTGGATTATTAGCTGTTCATTTTCCCCCGTCATTTTACAATACACCTTTGAGTCATGCCAGTTGTGCAAGTGATGGAGCTGTTTAAATTTTTGCAGGTACACGAGGGACATAGTGCAAAGTGTTAAAGTCTGAGACTATGTTTGCAATGTTTGTTGAAGGAGTTAATATGAAAACTAATGAACAGACTGCAGTGATGTATGCTATAGTCTTGCACCTGTTTCAGATATAATTGACTTCATATTTTACATGTTTAAAACATAACATTATATTTGAAAGATAACATTTTATTTGGTCTGTTTTTGTTGTTGATGTTGTCAGTCTAAAAGAAGTAATCTCAAGGGTAATGTCTATCTGAAAATTTATTTTGCATTTCAGGAAATGTTGATAATAGTTTCACATCTTTCTTAGTAGGATGCTTTTGTTATTGTTGAGCTTTTCAGATTAATCTTTTTGGTTTGGTAAATAGAGATATGGTGCCATGTTCTGGAATTTTTCTCCCTCCAGTTTCCTATGTGAAATTACTGCAACTTCATCTGTACTGCAACATTTATTATTCAAATTGCTTATACTCATTATGGGAAATATTGTCTCCTTGTCTGGGTCAGACCTGTCTTGTGAGAGAGATCAAAATCAATAATCTTGTTTAGTTAGAATATTGATAACTGTATGCAAAATTATATAGTAAATTATTATCTTATGAACCTATACAGCACTTTACAAAGCCTACGGCCATAGAAGTTTATAGTCTAACACAGAGGCAAACAGAGCAAAGAGCAATGGAATAGGTTCAAGAAGCCAGAGAGAGAAGAATCTATGGAGTGGTTTTGGAGTAGATGGAGAATAGAAATTACTCATAAAATATTGCAGGGCATACTAAGAAGGTATATTGTAGTTTGTGATCATGGCAGATCTGATTGTACCACAGAATGTGACAATCATTATGAAATACTGAAAAATGAAGGTTTTAAGAGGTGTTTATTATTGTATGTACATTAATGCTTATAAATATCTAAAGGGTCGATGTCAAGAGAATGGGGCCGGATTCTTTTCAATGGTACCCAGTGAAGGGTACCAGACAAGGGACAATGGACACAAACTAGAACACAGGAAGTTCCATCTGAATATGAGGAAAAAAATGCTTCACTTTGAGGGTGACAGAGCGCTGGAAGAGGCTGCCCAGAGAGTTTGTAGAGTCTTCTTCTCTGGAGATACCCAAAACCCACCTTGATGCGATCCTGTGCAACCTGCTCTAGGTGATCCTGCTTTAGCAGGGGGCTTGGACTAGATGATCTCTGGAGGTCCCTTCCAACCCCTACCAATCTGTGATTCTGTGATTTATGGATACTGATCAGAGGTGAGCAAACAAAAAAAAATTACAGGAGATCAGATGCAGAATCTTCCACTTTGTATATGCCTTCACAAAATAAATCATGACTGACTTACCTTTTGACTAGCCTAGATTTGTTATTTTTTCCCTTAAGGCTATGCCAGGCTGCCTGCCCTAACACTGTATGATTGTTATCTAGTGAACTTGTCACGTTGCCTGAGTAATTTATTTATAGATTTTAAATCCTCGCTATTGAAGCCTTTCTTCAAAAACCATAGCTTCAGGTACTGACATTATAAGCAGTGAGGAACAAACTCAGTTTATAACTCAGTGTTCCATGCTGGGTTAACCTTGATCCTAGACAGAGAGTGTGAAGAAAGCTAGAAACCAGGATTTTCATCTGTATAAATGAAGATTTTTAATCTGGGGCAGACTACAAGGGAGAAATAGAGAAAGGGGATATCAGCAAGATTATTAGAGAGAGAATTATCTGAGTAGCCTGAAAACCACTTCAATTTAATAAAGGAGGGAATGGAAGCTGAATGTGATATTTATAGAAGACAATGAAACAAAAGGAGTTTTGGGCCATCCATGCAAAGGATATGAGAGGAAAGGAGGCAAAAATAAACACAAAACACTCTTTTCTAGAGCTAAGAGTGAGTTGCAGTTCCTCCTAATTTGGTCCTCAAAGGTTTCTTGTAAGATGCTCAAATTTATATTGAATCACACCTTGGTTTCGGTCTCAGTTTGGGTGTAAAGTCTTATTTGCAACTTTGAATGGAAAATATTCAATAGTTTGTTTTACATTATTTTTAGAACTCTATATATAGTCCTAATATTCTGTGTTACTTCTGAAAACTTCAGCAGAAGCTGAACTTGTTTAATCTCTTTTTGAACTGATGTGAAGGCTTTGAAGTTGTGACCTTCAATTTGTTTATGTACATTCAAAGGGCTTGTATTGTGAGTGGAGGTACGGGAAGAAGATCCGTGTGGCAGCAAAGATGAGAGGGTTATTGTTGTGTCAGAAACCACAGAGGCGCCTGAGAATGGTGTTACATAAAGGGTAAGAGTCTGATGTGTGGCTGATGGAGGCCCTCCCATTAAGTCGTAAGGTTAAGCCATCCTGATACTGAGAATCCTAAACCATGTAAAATTTTATTCAACGATCCTACTTCCATGCTCCCTCTAAGATCCCTACTCACTTTTGCTACATGCTTCATGTGGTCTAATTGTTCATTAAGGTTTTGTATTACATTTGGTGTGGGGATACAACAAGTGTTGTTGGCTAAGTTCAAGTATCCACACATTCAATTTTCATGCAACACCAACAAATCTGATGTCAGTCTGTTCTGTAATGCCATTTTCAATGTAGCCTGTAGTTATATATTCCATTCCTCCAAATCGACGCAAGTGGCATTAGCCAATGCTTCAACCTGTCTGGTGAGGTTATAAAACATCATTCAATTCTGGATTGCTGTTATTTGAGGCATGAAAATTGATTCCAGTATCCATCCAACCACAGTTCCTGTTGTCGGATGTTGCCAGGGGTCTTTTGATTGTCTTTTGATTTGTCCCCACAGAGCTGGTACAAGAGATCTCTTCCTACAGAGGATGCAAAGTGTTAATGGTCCCAATGTGTGTTGGCATTGTCAGCCCTCCACAGATAAGTCTGTGGTCCAAGCTCCATCACTGCTAACCCACACAGTGTGTCCCATAGAGGGTATAGTGAGTTTTGAACAAATTATATCAGAACGAGTATCATTATTTGTCAAATGAGACCAAGTGTCATTGACTGAAGTGGTGTAATTATGACAAATACAACCTAATCGGAGAGCTTGAGCTATCAGGCCCAATCTTTGAATTTTGACTTCTTGACTACTGCAATTATAAGCTTTAGTGCAATTCCAATTATAACACTTGGGACTATCTAAGTGAGAAATATTGAAGTTTGCATATTGGACACCAACATGTATGGGATTATCTGGTAATCCAATCATCCAATTCCAATCAATGCACCAATCAGTAGTCTGCACATAATCCCAATCACCATGTTGGGGTACTCCCCACACCCTAGGTATATGTATTCCTCACGGTGTGTTGGTGGTCTAGTCCCCAGAAGGACGATAGATTGTCCCACTTGTTTCAACACCAGTCTCAATCTTTGGTGGTTTAGTAATATTGCAGTTACCTATGGTTCCATTTCCCTTAGGCATCCATTATAGGACATATTTCCCTGCCTCAGTGTGCCATGTTAGATTGCTATAGGGGAGCCCGTGATCCCTGGTGCAATTTCATGGTATTTGGAGTACCTGTGAACACAAAAGAGGAAGTGCTTGGTCTTGATTTGGCCAGCAGATATTAGGTTAAAAGGTGGGTACTATCCATCTAGTACTGATTTGATGGAGTTTTCCAGAGCTATCTTTCAATTTCCAAGTTTGGGTTACTAATTCTGCAGTGTTTGGTACAGCTGTTGTTGAAGGTGCAGTATTGGCATTTAATCACCTATAATCAATTGTAAGCCGCCACTGTCTGTTTGGTTTTTTTTACTGGCCAGACAGGAGTATTATCGGGGGAGTGTGTGCGAATAATAGAACCTATTTTTTCCAAATCTGTTCACACCCCATTGATACCCCTCAGGCAAAAACTAACGTCAGGCATCCTGACCAATTTGTCGAGGGGCTGTTTGTGGCAGCTTCCCAGTGGCTGGTTCGATCCAACCCATGTGGCACCCGTAACTCACTATCTTTTGTACAAACTCATTCCAGATGAGTAGTTAGGTCTCCCCACTCAGGGCACACGGTAAGGTCCAGCCTTAGCCTCTTGAGTGTCTGTAATCCTGTCCTGGGCACTGGCTACATATGTCTTTAGGCCATCCGGGAGGCCATGGATAAGGGGAGTTAATCATGTCAAATCAACAGGGGCTAGCATTGTCGATCTCCTTAACACATCCCTCTCCTACGTCACTTGTATGCAGGCTGCCTTTTGTACAGATGCAGCCAAGTCAGAGAATCCTGAGGTTTTGATAGCAAGAGGTTCTCCTCTGTCTTCCGGGCCTATGCTGCCAGCCCAATTAGCAGGCTGCATTGTTAATGAATAATTGTGATTGCCTGGTCTAGTGGTTAAAAACACTCCAGAATCCCAATAACCTTCCTTGCTAAGTAAGAGTTGATCCCCCCTCTGTAAGGGAGACTCGCCACACATATTCTGTCTCAGACTCCTCTGCATACCTGGAATACTTTTCCTGCAACTTGGCCAATTCAGCATAAGACCAGGGAATGGTGCATATGGTAGTACAAACATCATCATCATCCTCATCTGTGGTTTCGGTTTTGATTAAGAGCTGTATAGGCATGGATCCTGGGGTAAGATCAGAATCTGCCACCAGTTTATCATCATCATTATCACTTCAAATGTTTCCATCCCACGTCTCGCGGTCCACACAATGTATTAATTTGGGGACTTGTTTAGCTGAGACTGAGGATGGCATTTGATGTAATAAGAGATTTAACTTTTCCTGCAGTTGTTTTTCTTATCTTTCAACTGATGCTAATAGCAATTTAAGTTCCCTAATTTCTGGTTTTA
>VXBL01007715.1:139092-157940 GCA_013400195.1 Aramus guarauna
CTGGTTTTAAGTTTTGATTGTTTGTCATGAGGGCATCTACTTGTTTTCCCAGTTTCTTATTGTTTTCTTTTTCTGAAGTTAATGATGTTTTCAATACTTCATTTTCTGACTTCAAAGAGACATATACGACTTCTGCAATTCATTTGGAGGACGGAGATGTTTTAATTTCCTTTTGTGTGCAAGATAAGCAAGCCTCCAACATTGTACAAACAATTCCTTTGCCTTTACCTTTTTTAATCTTTTGCTCCCAAAATTTTCAGGCCCATTCTATTCCTGTTTGAGGTGGTGCACACTTACATATTCACAGCAGTTTATACATTGCAACCCTGCCAACAATGCCAATTTTCTTTTGCATAGAGGCTATGAATCTGATGTGTGGCTGAGGGAGGACCTCCNAATGGTCACACAGGAATTAGGGCTTCTCCCCTCAAAAAGGTGATGGCATCAAAAGCCCAGCTGAAGCGCATGTACAGCAATGCACATAGCATGGGCAACAAGCAAGAGCAGCTGTGCGTTGTGCAGCAGGAAAACTATGATATAGTTGCCATCATGGAAACATGGTGAGATGACTTGCACAGCTGGCCTGCTGCAATAGATGGCTACAAACTCTTTGGAAGGGATAGGCAAGGAAGGAGAGGGGGGTGGGATAGCCCTGTGTGTTAGGAAGGGTTTTGATTGTCTGGAGCTTAAAGATGGTGACAATAGGATTCAGTGTTTATGGATAATAGTTAGGGGGAAGGCCAACAAGGCAGATATCATGGTGGGAGTCTGTTACAGACCCACCCAACCAGGATGAAGAGGCAGACAAAATATTCTATAAGCAAATGGGAGAAGTCTCACAATTGCTAACCCTTGTTCTCATGGGGTACTTCAACTTACGAAATGTCTGCTGGAAATACAGTGCAGTGGAGAGGAAACAGTTCAGAAGGTTCCTGGACTGTGTGGAAGATAACTTCCTGACACAACTGGTGACTGATCCAACTACGGAATGTGCCCTGCTGGACCTGTTGATGCGAATAGAGAAGGACTTGTGTGGAGGCTGTCTTGGGCACAGCAATCATGAAATGAAGGAATCTGTGATTCTTGGAGAAGTAAGGAGCTGGGTCAGCAGAACTACTGCCTTGGAATTCTGGAGGGCAGAGTTTGGCCTGTTTAGGAGACTGGTTAACAGAGTCCCATGGAAGGCAGTCCTGAAGGGTAGTGAGTCCGGGAAGGCTGGACATTCTTTAAGAATGAAATCTTAAAGGCACAAGACTAGGTTGTACCCATGTTCCAAAAGATAAGCTGGCAGGGAAGAAGACCATCCTGGTTGAAAAGAGAACTTGGGAAAAAAAGTAGAGTTGATGGCCATTGGAAGAAAGGGCAAGCAACTCAGGGGGACTACAAGGATGTTGTGAGGTTATAAAGGAAGAATATTAGAAGGGTTAAAGCCCAGCTAGAACCTAATCAGGCTACTGCTGTAAAAGGCAAGAAAAAAAACTTTCAAGAAATATATTAGCAACAAAAGGAGGGCTAAAAGAGAATCTTCATCCTTTATTGGATGTGGGGGCAAACATAATGACAAAGAATGAGGAAAAGGCTGAGGTACTTTCCTCAGTCTTTAATAGTAAGACAAATTATTCTTCAGGTACCCAACCCCCTGAGCTGGAAGAAGGGAGGAGGAGCAGAATGAAGCCCCCACAATCCCATGGAAATGGTTAGTGACCTGCTACACCACTTAGACATACACAGGTCTATGGGGCTGGACGGGATCCGGCCAAAGGTACTGAGGAAGCTGGTGGAAGTGCTCACCAAGCCACTTTTCATCATTTATCAGCAGTCTTGGCTAACCGGGGAGGTCCCAGTTGACTGGTGGTTAGCAAATGTGATGCCCAGCTACGAGAAAGACTGGAAAGAGGATCTGGGGAACTACAGGTCTGTCAGTCTGACCTTGGTGCCAGGGAAGGTATTGGAGCAGATCATCCTGAGTGCCATGTGATGGCACGTACAGGACAAGTCGGTGATCTGGCCCAGTCAGCACGGGTTTATGAAAGGCAGGTCCTGCTTGACTAACCTGATCTCCTTCTATGACAAGGTGACTCACTCAGTGGGTGGGGGAAAGGCTGTGGCTGTTGTTTACCTGGACTTTAGTAAAGCCTTTGACACTGTTTCCCACAGCATTCTCCTGGAGAAAGTGGCTGCTCATGTTTTAGATGGGTGTAGTCTTAACTGGGTAAAAAACTGTCTGGATGGCCGGGCACAGAGAGTTTTGGTGANTCTACTAGAAAGACATGGAGGTGCTGGAGCGTGTCCAAAGCAGGACAACGAAGCTGGTGAAGGGTCTAGAGCACAAGTCTTATGAGGAGCGGCTGAGGGACCTGGGGTTGTTTAGCCTGGAGAAGAGGAGACTGAAGGGAGACCTTCTTGCTGTCTACAACTCCCTGAAAGGAGGGTGTAGCCAGGGGGGGGTTGGTCTCTTCTCCTAAGTAACAAATGATAGTACGAGAGGAAATGGCCTCAGGTTGCACCAGGGAAAGGTGTAGATTGGATATTAGGAAACATTTCTTCACCAAAAGGGTTACCAAGCACTGGAACAGGCTGCCCAGGGAAGCAGTTGAGTCACCATCCCTGGGTATTTAAAACACACGTGGATGAGGTGCTTAGGGACGTGGTTTAGCGGTGGACTTGTCAGTGTTAGGTTAACAATTGGACTTTTTGACTTAACAAAGTCCTTCTTTAGGACTTTTCCAACCTAAACAATTCTATGATTCTTTATGGTCTGGAATTCTGTGAGACTCTGGAAGCAGTACATGTATTGGTGATAATGTGGGGCATACAGCTTAATGTAAAACAATCAGGACATTAACATTTTGGCAAGTCTGACAAGAAGTATAAGAAGTTTAAAAGACAGTAATGCCTGGTGTGACTTTCCTAGTGTAGAAATGCTTGATAATGTGTAAAGGTGTTGCCTCAGCCCACTGTCATCATCCAGACGAATCAATTTTCATCCAAGCACTTTACTCCATCTCCTCCAGATGTTGAATTTGGTATTATTTTACTTTGATTTATTCGCTTTTTGGTATCACTTTGCTGGATGCCTTACAATAAAGAATTACAAGTCAAGTGTCATTATTAATGCTTTCCAAGTCAGAAAAAATGTGTGTTAAGTCACTTGTATCCATCATCTGACCTTAAACATCAGATTAAATTAAGATTTCCCTCAACTGGTAAGTAAGCCTTGACTTGTTCTGGAGTGTGACACTTCCCTTCATTCTAGTAACACTACCATATTATTATAGTAATAATAATAATAATGCTTATTTTTGTACTTAGCAGTGAAGCTGATAAACATTGAAAAGGCAAAGGTAGGTATTTGTTTCCTTGGCAAAGTCATACCACATCTTGTTATAGTTAATCATTCTTCCACAGTATATTACTCAAATCAGTTAACTGCTATATCACTGAAATTTCAGAATATCTTGAACAGTGTATGTCCATGTCATGGGTCAGAATAAAGTCTCTTGTACGAAAGGAAAATTGTTTTCCTGTAAAATTGTTGCACTTCTAATTTAAAAGGTAACTGCATTTTAAAAATAGCTAATATGAAACAGGGCAAGGAGAATTCGATGGGACACTGGAAAGAAAGGTTAGGAATGGAAAATATTTGAGAGGTATGGTAGGGAAGTGTTCATATGTAGGAGGTATGTAGTGGTGGAGTTATTTTGAGGCAACTGTTAATTTATTTTGTGGATTAGTTGCACTGCCAGAATCCTAAATAATTGCTTAGTTCACAGTTGTCTATGTGATTTTAAGCTGCAGGCCCAGGTTCTGCTAGGATTTTTTAAAATCAAATGATAAAATATGGCATTTAGTCATGGGATAACTTTTAAATACCTAATTTTTCCATTGGCAATTGCATATTTAGAAAGTCATCTCATTCTGCACAAGGAATCAGGTATTCTCCTGGGTTTGTGGTTTTGTTTGTTTGTTTGTTTGTTTGTTTTGTTTTGTTTTGTTGATTTTTTTTTTTCCCCCTCTTTTTCCCAGTCATGGACAATCTGCATATCTGCAATGTCATTGTAAAATACCACACATTTAAATTTTCAAGAAGTATGATCTACAAAGGCACTATGTATAAGAAAAGTATGTTATTTTCAATCTCAAAGCATCTCTAGGATAACTCTCCACACACTTTCCTAGAAGATTACCCTGAATCTAATTGTCATGGTGCATCTTTTCAAGGGAATTAGCATAATTTTTTTGTACCTGTGAGCCTCTCTGTGCAGAGCTGCCTGTGATCTTTTACCCTGAATGAGGCTTTGAAAACTGTTGATGGAGAATATATTAACGGCTTTTGGAGACAGTAAAACAATACTCCTGTGTTCACAGAACATTAACTAAGTCTAAAAGGCTTGTTTCAGTTCTCACCTGTTCATTACATATAGTGGTATAAATCTGGTGCTCCTTAACTTTCTCACATTCAAGAAGCACTTGCAAAATGTCTTCTCTGTTACGTTATTGTCAGTAGCAGTTCATACTATTATTTTGTTTTGCATTGAATGGCATTCTAAGACAAGGTACGTTTAAAAGGTATTGGTATGTTGGGAGACAACGCAATGCTTATAGTCATCATACATTTAAGGAAAAGTCTGCAACTTCCATATTTTACCAAAAATATTTGTAGTACGGCATAGCAGAGTTATAAAAATGTACTAAACCCTGAATCCAAGCTGGATGTAAATTATGCCTGTTCAGTAGAAAATTAGGATCTGGCCAATTTGTCCCTTGTACAACTCCACTGTCTTGGTAATTTTGGTCTTCTCTTTTCTTGTTTCCAATTAAAATGTTTTGATGTCAAAAGGGCACTGTTAAAAGACAACTACAGTCTCATTAATTATGGATGCTGTGTTAGGGTTCATGCTACGCACCTGTTACAGCTTAAAGAAAAGTGCAGCATAAACAGTCCCATTTGTTTGGTTTGATTCTTGTACAAATAAGAAAATTTATTCCCCAGACTCCTAAATTACTACCTGCAATGTTGCCACAGTCATTTAGAGATCCTCAGGATATTCAGGGAAAATGAGAGAAGAGGTTAAAGAAAGTGGACTTTAAAATTCAGCCTATCTGTCTATCTGTTGCCTGTGAGCACCAGAGCACCACACAGACTGGTTCAATAAAGTAAAGGAAGTAAATTCTGAAATATTCTTACAGGTTTTAGGCTTTTTTATTATTATTATTATTGTTTGGGTTTTTTTTTCCATGTCTTATAGAAAAATATTCTCGAAAGCATCAGCCTTGCTGTGATGTTCGGGATGGTTAGTGGAATTGCCTCTGGATTCCAGTTCCTTTGTGAAACATACAGCTGTATGTTTGAATTCCCACCAGAAAGCTGCATTCTCTCATGGAAACATCATCAGATGTTCAAGATCCGGGAGCTAGTTATGCTTGGCAGCAGGTTTTTATGCTTTCTTGTTTGAATGTGTCACAGTCCTAGAGGAATCACTATGGTGACAGTTGGTGTAAGTTACATGATTGGAGCAAACCTTCAGCTGGAAATGCGTTCAGAGATGGTTTTTAACTATTGAGTAGGAGCTGGATGAACAAAGAAAATTTCTTGAAAGGAGAGGCTATGTTCCAAAATGAAATAGATAAAAAGTGCTGTTTGAATGAAAGAGGGGTAATTTCAAATGAATTCTTCTGTATCTCTGAACATCAGCCCCCAAAGTCTGACTTTGTAACATAAATGATGACTTATAATGCAGGCAATGTGAGACTTCTCTCTGTCAGAGAAAGACAATAATGCATCAAACCTCATTGTACCTGTGGGAGAACCTTGCAACACTCCTAGGATATACCACTTCTGTGTGAGTATCTTTGGTCTATTTACTTGATGATGAAGCTAAGATGCATTTATGTTGCAGTGACTGCAGGTTCCCCCAGACAACTTTGAACTAGTTTGAGTACCGCTAAATGCAGTGTTTTCCTGTAGCTCTGGGCAGCCTTGTAGCCAGGATTTTTACCCATGGTTTTGGGCAGATTTTTGCATTCTGTGCTGAACACTATGCTGTGGTACCCAGAGCTAGGGGAGATGCATCTGCACGAACTGGAGATAATTCACTGGAGGCATGTGCTAAAACACGATGCAGAAGAGCCTTGGCCAAGTGAAACCTCAAGCTGCAGGCTGCATCAGATTTTGGGTATATGAACAGAATATATCATCTTCCCAATTCAGAAAATAATTGATAAGCCAATACTAGTACAAACTCTTTGAACTGAGATAACTGCCCTCATTTGAAAATTTATCCTTTTCTAATTTAGAATAAATTTTATCCTAGAAGCAACTATCAGTTTACCTGGTCTTGAGCTCCGAACGTAGCACTTGTTTCTTCAGTATCAGTGCCTTCCAGGGTAGCCTGCTTTATCTTCTGTTCCCAGTAATTTATCTGAGTCAGTGTGGCGACTGTTAGAGTTAGTAAGGAAACTGAAGACCTGCCGGCTTCTTATCTCCTGTTCAACTTCTTTACCTCTCAGAAGTGTGAACATTTCCTATGGTCTTTTGGTCAGAGGTTGATAGGGTATTTTTCTGTTTAGCAAGAGATATGCTGTGAGAAGGTACCTTGTGCCTTCCTTTTTCTTCAGCCCTACCATATATACATTTTTAAACTGCAAGTATAATCCAATTAAAAATACTTTAAGCTCTCTTCTTGGATGTGCATATCAATGCCATCCCTAAAAACAGAAATAAACTGACTTGCTGTTTCCATTTCTAACAAGAGTTTGATAGATCATTTGCTCCCACATGCATATCCCTCCCCAGTTTTAAAAGTATTTTTTTGTTTAAAAGCCATTATAACTAATTTTCCACTGAGACGAAGTCACAAACATAATTACATTCCAAACATTCGTCATTGTTCAGGCACTTTTTGGAAACAGCTAAAAAGTTTACATTCTCAAAGGATATAGGGAACAAAGAAGAACTGTACATTATACAGATTTGGCAACACAGTGCTGAAAATGTTTTTTAAATGTTACTTGGACAAGCATACCACAAAGAATATGTTGCCAGACTGTTCCTGAAATTTTTATGATGTCTAAGTACCAAAAATTGTTTAACCCATTACAAGACTAAGAGGTTCAGTTTGTGCTGTGGAGAACTTGCTGCAATTTCCTCCCTAACATGCCGAAACTCAATATTTCCTATCTTTTTGATTGCACACTCCATCTTATCTTTGACCTGTTGATGGATAGTATGAGACATCTTGAGTCGTGAAGATTATCAGCTGTAACAGATTGTCATTTTAGCTCTACAACTTTTCAGTGAAATTCTCAGTGTGTTATCCAAGATGGTGATAACTGTGCTTCTAGTCCAATTGACAGATGTGCAAAAGTTTGGTTCCCTGGAAATGTAAAGCTGACTTAGTGTTTGGGATGGCTTTAATTCTTCATATTTACATGTCCTGACCTTGAAAATCATAGTCATTTGATTATTTCAGCTTATTTAAGCATCCTGAGAAGTTAGGCAAGGAGGACAATGTAGTAGGAAGTGTGGCCTAGTGGAAAAGCAGGGAAGAAAAATTAGTATTGGGATTTTGAAAAGCAAAAGAATTAGACAGTGTAAGGCAGATAAGAATAATCTTTTGTACCAGAGGGCTCATTAACTAATATGTTCTGGAGTGTGCAGTGAAACAGGAAATAGTGAGTTGCACCATCTGGTCAGAAAAATTCAGCAGAACATGATTATGAGTTGGAGGAAGTGAAAAAGGAGTAAGTGAGGCCGATGCTGCATAATGGCAATGGTAATAAGTTTAAATGTCAGTGGACTGTGACAAAAGTTTTATTTTTAATAAATTAGAAATGCATGAAGCCTGCATTGCTCCCTTCTATGTAACACAGCAAAAGTTCCTGATACAATGGTGTTAATCACCTATGATTTTAAGGTTGTTATAGTTATATATACTATTATTGAAGAAAAGCAGGATTTGAAATTAGGATCTAAATAATACAGTGTCTTGATAACTAGCTACGAAACCAAATAAAAGGGCTTATTCCTAAATCCAACATGCATGTGGTATGTTCTTAGAGCTTGTTTAAGGCATGTGCTGATATGACTTTGTATGTTCTTAGATATATTTTTACATCAACATATGGACAGTTGACAAGTACTACTGTCATAGGAGAATATGACATGCAAAACAAGCAAGAGTTTTACCCTAGATATTAAATGCATATATTACAAAACAAAATGTATATGCTATACATTATTTTTAATGTAAACACTATCTTAGTGCTCAGTATAAAATTTAATTTTAATTTAAATACTTTTCCCACTTATTAACTTCATTTAGTTTTCACTGAATGTTTCTGAGTGGAATATGGATACTAATCCATTTATTAACATGTATGCAGATCATTCTGTTCCTGAAATACAAGAGTTAGCTGTGGGTGAGCAGTAGACCAGCAAGCATTTGGGTATTAACAGGAGGATTCAAAGGATCTATACAAGTTCATTTTTTCCACCTAGATGACTAGGATATGCCTGTAAAGCTAGTTAACCCTTCTCTAGGAATAATTTTCCCACAAACACATCAGTTGTTTGATATAGCTGAAATGTTTTTCTGCCATTAGACAACTCTCCAGAGCCACCTTCCATTTGGGCTTAGTCCCCAGATCAGACCTGGGATATGGTACATTTCCTCTCTTCTTTTTTGGGCAGCAAGTAGACATTAAACAAAAAAATGAGATAATTACTTCAAATATCAGTTATAAATCTGTGAGAAAAAAAAAGTCTAAAAGCATACAACATCCCAAATAGAGACAATATTGCCATAATTAACGCAAAGAATAGAAAGGAATGGAAGCTTTGAAGTATATAGATAAATTCAAAAAAGATTTGAGCTAAAATTATGTGAAACTTTAACATTCTCCATGCATTTTGTAAAAGTATATTTTATGTGTGTGGGGAAATGCATGCAGAATATTTAGAGGGAAAACTTACAATCAAGAAAAAAAAATCATGCTTTATTTGCCTTTCTGGTAGTTGGAAATTTTAGTTCTTTACATTGAGGGGGAAAAAATAAATAATCAAAATTTATTGTTTCAAAAAGCCTCCCAAATTTACATTTCTTAAGTGTCTGAAATTACATTAACTTTGATATGTTACTATGGCAGTTTTAAGGAGTGCTGGAGGGGAAAAACCCTAGTTACTGAAAAATAATCCTTACAGTTTACACAGCAGTTGTCGCTTTACATGATACACAGCCCACGCTTTCACAGCACAATGACATGCAATAATAACCATGTAAACTGGTAAATCCTAGAAGCATTTTGACATAAACTTCTCAGACTGTGGTTTGCTGAAGGGGAAGATAAAGTTCAACTTGACCTTTCAATGACTTACACAGTATTATACTTGAATCTTTCCAGACTCTGGAGTGTTTCATTATAGAATATGATTTAGCAAACATGAAAGGAAAAAATTAAACCTATATGTACATATGAAGACAAACAGAGCTTTTTCAAACATATATCTTAAGGTTTTACCATTTATGGAGGAGTTTGGTTTTTTATCACTTTTGAATACAAACTGGAAAAGCAGCAAATTGAAAACTATTATGATGATAAATAATTATCCATATAAAGGCATGAACAAGACTAATTGCTTATAACAGAAACAGAGAGAACATTTAAAAAGAAGCCTTTAATTTTTAATAAAACAATTAAAGGAACTACTGCTCCTCATATTTGTAATAATCAGTGCATGTCTCCTATATGCAATAATGAAAAAGTTTTATGTTACAAAGGTGGAACATAGAGATAGTTCAAAATTGGCAATCAAAATAAAGAAAAAAGATAGCATACCTGCATCATGAAAGATTTTTAACCTTTGACAAGTACTAGGGTAGAAGTACATGGATTCTTCATTACTTAATTACTTCTGAAAGCTATAAATTGCGCAACTATAAATGGTAATATGATACAGCCCTTTTATACCAATAATTGATATAAAATGTGTTGGGCTCCAATCCAGGAAAACAGATTGCTTTGTTGCAGTACTCCACTTGGAATGGTAGTAGGAAACCAAGGAAACAAATAAATTTCCTCACCAAGGAAACAAATAAACAAATTAAAATAATATTTGAAAGAGTTCAATTTTGAGAATAGAGCTCTTCCACTGTAGTTAGTGAGGGAAGCGCAAAGGCCAGGTATTTCATCATTCTCCATAGGCCTTGCTTAGTCCTCCACCAACATAAGGCTGACCTTGTCTTCACTATTAAAATGCTTTGAGAATTGTCTTTGTATAACAAATGTGCAAGAACCACCAAGCTAGAATTAGCTCCAAAGAGAAACGTAAACTCTGAGTGTTGCATTTTGATGTTTAAAAGATGTTTTAAGCCCAAAACAAAGAACTTAGAAATCTTCACCCAGCCACTGAATTCCAGGGTCATTAAATCCATGTCTGACCTTAAACTGGAGGCATCCACATTTCTGCTTCTTGACATGCCTGGAGTGGCTATAGTTTTGTCTGTACACAGAGAAACAGCATCTAACCTAAGTACCCTCACGTAAGCCCAGCATGGTTCTGGTGCTCTGGTGGGTTGGGTCCAGCCAGCATCCAGACACCTGTCCAGCCTCTTCCTCACTCCCCTCTCCCAGAGGATGGGGAAAAACCAGAACAAGGTAAAAAGTCTTGTGGATCAAGAGAATGACAATTCGATAAGAAAAGGAAAAGCTGCATGTGCAACCAAAGCAGAAAGAGAAATTCATCCATCACTTCCCATCAGTGGACAGATGTCCAGCCACTTCTTGGAAAGCAGGGCCTCAGCATGTGTAACTGGCTTGGAAAGACAGATGCTGTAACTCTGAATGACATCCCTTCCTCCTCCTTTTCCTCGGATTTTATTGGTGAGCGCAACACCATATGGTATGGAATATCTCTTTAGTCAGTTGGGGTCAACAGTGTCCTCTCTTGCCCACCCCCAGCCTGCTGACTTGTGTGGGGAGGAGAGAAAGACTTAATGCTGTGTGAGCCCTTTTCAGGAACAGGCAAAACACTGGCATGTAATCAACACTGTTTAAGCCACAAATGCAAAGACCAGCACTATATGGGCTGCTACGAATAAAGTTAATTTCTTAGCGTCATTCCAGTCAAACTCGGTACAGAAGCTTGAAACCATGACCCACAGTAATTGCGCCTAACAAAATTCAGCTTTCTTTTATACTGTTTTAAGCATGGCTAATAATGGTGATGAGGTCTAGCATTTAACACATCCAGCTTAGTCATGAAGAAGAATCTTATGTTTTAAAAGCATGGAATAAAACACGACATCTTCAAATAAATGCTCTAATTACCCCATGCAATTAGAATGGTGCAAGGCAATTTCTTGCATATGCTCTCTGTTTTGGTCCAATTCTTCAGACTGCCAAGCTCCTTCTCCATCCTGTGTACAATACCCTGCAGCCTGACACTTTATTAGGAAGTATGACCTTTATTAAGCAGCAGAGAAGGGAACTGCATCTCCTACTCTGAGTGTATATTGAAAGACACTGTCCTGGCTTGCATCTGAAGCATGGATTGAACTTATGATGGAGGATAAAATAAAAAAAATCCAGAACATTGAATTTTCACCAGGAGCCAAGTACCTGAAAAATTGTGCATAGAAATAGGTAATATTTGGAAGCTCTTCTATGCGTCTTAGTTTTCAGCTCTTTAGTTTTACACAGTGTATTTTGTTGAGGTTCAGAAGAAAGGAGAATGTTTTTTGGAAAGATACTTGGTTTAATCTGTATTTTCATTCTTTTCATCAACCTCAATTGAAAAAAAAAACCAAAACACAACAAAACAATGTTCCCCCCATGTCTTTTATATGATTAAAAATTTTAAATCAGCATCTTTCAGGTGTTTTCTACACATGTGTTTTGGCTATTTTGTAAGCCAAATTGACTTCTTCATTAAGGTTTCAAAAAAAGAATGATGGGAATTAAATAATTTAAAATAATGGTTAAAGATTAAAAGCTAAAGGAACATTACTCACATAATGCTGCATGAAAGTGGGAGTGAAAGTTCTTTATATTTGGTCATGTCCTATCCTTAGCATCTGTAGCTATCCTAACCTAGTTGTTGAAATTGAACTGTCTGGTAAGATATTGGATAAAATCTGTTTATGTTGCAACAAGTAAAGGTTTTGGGGGAGGAGTGGAATTGTAAAACATGGAAAATGGAAACTAGATGTGCTCTTTAAAAGTATCTCAGATTTTATTTATTTTTTTTTTTATTTTAACCTGTAATTCAGGCAGTCTGTAATGCACATAAACATTTTTAATGGTGCAGATGAGTTTGTTTTAATTAAGGTCTTGTTATAAAAAATTCTGAATTTATTAATAAGATAATAAAATTCTGAAAAGAAAAAAATGGACAAAATATGCTTTTAATTTATTTGTCATCTTGAAATTTGCCAATTTATAATAACATGTATATGAACCTCACTACTGGTAAAACATTTTGATTCAGGTAAAGCAATATTATTCTTGTATAATTTCTGAAGTTTTTGAAATCTGTGAGAACTATCATGAACTAGGCAAATTATTTCCTGACCAGTCTTCATAAGTTTAGAATTCATAATCCACATTTCTGAAAAAGAAACTTTTGGAATTACATATGCACACAGCATAGGTAGAAGACTGAACACATTACATAAAATATATTGAACTAGGTAACTTGTTTTGCGCAAATAGAATGTTTTCATCCTGAAACATGAGAGTATCAAAAAAAGCAATTTGATAATTGGGAAAAAAAAAAAAAAGAAAAAAAAAAAGAAGCCAATTTCTTATTTATTTCATGCCATGTTGTACTTCTTGCAACAATAGTGACTGATACAAAAATGTTTACATAATTGGGACAGTCTGCTTGTCAAACTTCCATAAGTGTGTATTTATATTCAAATTTGTATGCTCATTTACTATATTTGCCCATGGTGCCATGAAAACTTTGCATGCAAATTAGACATGCAGGTGTGTGTTTACCATTCTGAAAATCTATTCTTAGCTGTCATTGTATAAAATTAGATTGTTAGGATGCAAAAATACTGGTAGATGTACACTCTACAATGACGAAATTAGATACATATCTGATTTGGGCAGCTGCTAGTCACTATATTTAAATGCTGAGGTTAATTCCTTTTTGTTTTAGGCAATGTGCATTGTATGCTGCTTGAGAAAGATTTCAATCCTGAATTTATTTGCTGTTTGCAAAGATAACAATGTTTAGGGATATCCATGCTTTTTAATGTGCATTTCAGTAGCTTCTAAGTGGTAAATATTACTAGCTCTTGATGAAGTACGGTAGTGCTGAAAGCAATTAAATTTCTCTCCTCTGACCTCCCTTTTGGTAAATTATATCGCTGACCAGCTGTGGTGGAGACAGTTGTGCCTGCAAGGCTGTAGATGATTTTAGTGGTATCACAGGACACTGTGCCTGCGTCACTGCTTTCTTAGGACCTTGTTCTGACCTCTTGCATGTGGTAAGCCTTCACCTCCCGCTCAGCGGCCCGGGCGTGATTGCGCAGCTCACCTGGGTGCAGTCTGGCTGGTGCAAGCCCTCCCAGCCCTCCGCTTGTGCCGTGCAGGAGCTCCGGCTGTTACAGCCAGCGAGGAGAGGATGAGCAGTGCTATCTGCTGCTCTCTTGTAGCCAGGCTGTCGTACTCCTACGAGCTGCCTTGTCCGCATGGTTGGTCAGAAGGAGGTAGCCTGGGTGCAGACGGGGAACCCAAACTGTTCTGTGATTCTGTGATTTACCTCTGGCTGCCCTCAGCCATCTGCTAAGAAGCAGTTCCCACCTCCGTGTCCCCAGGGGCACCCGGCTGGGGATGCAGCCGCCTCCTGCCACTCCCAGCCATCCAGAGCACTCATTTTAGGAAAACCCTGACTCCCTTCAACTCCCTCCTCAGGCTGCTGCCTGGGAACATATCGTAACCCCGGGTAACCTCTGTGTTTACTAGATCAGTTTAGTTATGTTCTCCTTACTGCTGGTTTAACGTCTATGAATCAAGAGCTTTAGTCCAGGCACTGACTTAGGGCAGGAGCAAATCTTGTCACTGGGGTTTCATCAGGGAGGATGAGAATGAAAACTGGTTTTGCCTTAGCAGCATTTCAGGTGAAATGGGGTCTGGATAAAAACAACCCTGCTCTCTTCTGTACAGCAGATATTCTGGTGTATGAAAGTATAGGATGGACAGAAAGTTAAGGGAAGATAAAATAAAAACACTATATTCTTTTTGGAATTCCATATGTGGTAACTTATCATAATATTATGAATAGAATAATGACATGGCTAAATGTAATGGCATAATACCAAGGGCTAGCACAATCCATCTTAACAGTTTGAAAAAATTGCTGTAATGTCTCATGTCAAAAAGGCACTGAAGTGTATCAGTGAGCAACTAATCAGGTTCAACCTGACAAACTTCGGAGTATTATGGCAGGAAATAAAAAGGAGATGCCTAGTGCTGGCCGCAGTTTAACAAGCAGTGTGCTTTGTTTCTATATTTAACACTAAATAATAAATAAATAATAATAATAATAATAATAATAAGCTATAATAGTAGGAAGAGGAAAGCAAACAAGGAAAGGATAGCAGTTATTGGTTCTACAGCACTTGGGATCTGAGAGCTTATACAAATTGTTTTGTATGAGATGCTCAAGGGTTTGCTTTTAAAAAAATATCTGTGTGATATAATTCTTACCCTGCTTTTTCTATCTTTGTACGCAGATTCCCTTGGTTTTCTCTCATTTGCATTTAAGTTACTTTTTGTCATAAGCAAGGCAAAAATCCTAAAGGAATGGATAAGCTTACCATTTTTATGTAAACCATCTGAATGTATCTTATTCCAGCTCCTTATTCTCTGAAGTCTGTGTTATTTTTTGCAGATTCTTGATTCTGTATAAAGACTTTTGTCCAGTAACTGAGCCATATCATCATCTGAGATCCTGCTGCGTACATCCATGAAAACATCATGGGCTTTTGGGTCTGGAAATATGATCTAGTACTTTTCTAGTTTCATTCTTTGTAGGGAAGCAAGCAACTATACCAATACCTGTATTTACCATGTGAGAAGTATTGTAACCTGCTCTTTATTTCTTCTGTATCCTTTTGCATCTATCTGACTTCATAAAATTACTGTATGGTTAAGTGGCCAGATGGTAACAGAAAGTAAGAATGCCCAGCACTGGAAATGGCATGTCCCTCCCCATTTAGACATGGAAAAGCACCCAATGAATAGATGTGCTGTGGGAGCTGCTGTCCCTCCACATCTTTTTTTGGGAGAAGAGTAACTTGAGACTGATTTGTTTCAGTTAAGATAGCACTTGGCTTTTTTAACAGGACTCTGAATTGCCCCAGAAGGGAACAATAGTCCTCTTGCATCTTCTTATAGGATCCCACAGTTTGGCTTGTAGGCAAAACTACGCAAACATTTCAGACAAAAGGCTACTAATTGGTAGAAAATGTTACTTTATCCTGGAGCAAGATCTAATGTTTGCTGGTCTTTCTTTTCAGATAAACCTCTCATCATATAATAACCTCAGGCATTGGAAACAGTCATGTTTCATTCAGTGCTAGCTTTCTGTGCTTGAACTATTTTGATTTTTAGACAATAAACGATAATGCACCAAACCATCAATAGCAGGAAGTCTCTGAAAGGGGAAAAATACAAGGACCTGGTAGCACAAACACTGAAAGAAGAAGTAGAACTGATATGGCCGGATGTTTCTAACCAAAACATTTTGCAGAAGTCTTTCTCTTTTTTGAAAATAAATATGTTTCCCTATTTCTAGGCTTCTTACCCATCATTTTATGTAAAAGTGGGATATCTTTAATCTTTAAATATCTTTAAATATCTTTAATACACAGATTCACTAAGAAAAGTGTAATGTGAATGTTGGTTACACCATACAAATAGAGTTCGTGTCTCCTTTTGAATACTCTGCAGCTATAATTTCATTTCAGTTACTCTCTTTGGTCTTTGTCTAGCATTATGTCCACCATACAGGTTTTGGCAGGTTGAAGTGTTTGTTTATAAATGGTGTTGGTGTACTTCTCAGGGAAAAAAGTTCCACATTTCAGTTCAAACAATTATTAGACTATTAACATCTTTGCAGAGATAAAAGGGGTGAGTCTGTTTACTCATCAGTACTGAGGGAACACCACATGAACAGTCCTGTATTGCAAGTGGGAATTGTTTTGAATTTGGCAAGAACACCATCTCTGAAATTTCTGGAACTGGCAAATGGCAAAGCCAGAAAAAAAAAAAAAAAAAAAAAAAAAAAAAAAAAAAAAAAATTTTTAATTTTTAAAAAAAAAAAAAAAAAAAAAGCAAACATAATATGTTTAAGTTCTAATGAAGAATAACTTAGAATCTTGATACAAGAAAATTTTTTATTATTAGTTTAATTGATGCCATGTAATCATAGTAAACAGCACTTTAAAATTATTTTAGAATGGTAGTATATATCTTATATATCTTATATATTAATTTGAAGTTAGACACAGTACTTCCCTAAAATAAACACAAACTCTAAGAAAAATAAGAAATACAGGTCATCCAGAAGGAACACTGTTATGGTTTTGAAGAGTTTGTCTTTCAAATAAACTGCTTCTCCTCGATCCCTTCACAAGTTACACTTCAGGATAGCCCCCATAACATCTCACCTATCCTGAACAAGCTGCTCTTCATAAATCCAGGGTCATCATTTTATTACACATCATCCTCTCACCTCCTTGTCAATGCAGCTGTCAGCATTCATGACCCCCAGCTGGCTCTCCCTTGTTTGTGAATCCAGGTTCAGGGTTGTTAAAATTTCCCTGAAAGAACCAGGACCTGCAAACGTAGAAGCTCTTTCAAGATGCTTAAAAAAAGACTTTGTCCAATTCCTCTTAGTACAATAAAACAGTAAAATGACAAACACCCAGAGAAATCCTAAATCTGCTATTGCATCATTCAATGATAAAGTATCACTAAGGAAATAATTGTGACTACTGAAAATATAGTCTGAAAATGTGGCCATTTAAATTGTACAAATATTAAAACCTTAGTGTGTGTACATAAATATATGTATATACACATATATATAGTTACTTAAGTAACCAATATTTTGTGGAAGGACTGAACCGTATTCAGCATTGACCTGAACAATGCTGAATGACTTCCATGGAACTGCAAATTGGCTCTGAAAATAGCCTTTAAGATGGTAAAAGGATGCCTGTAGCAAGCGATTCCCAATTCAGAAACATATTGCAGGCAAAGGAAAGCATCACTAACTTGAAGTTACTATGCTATGACTCAGAACCTTTTCTGTATGCATTTCAATTATTTTCTACTGCTGCATCTTTGCATGTGAAGTAACCTCTAGGAAAGTTTCTACTATAAAGAAATAAATAATAATTAAAAAATCCACTCATATAATTAATGAAGAAAGTGTCTTTTCCTGTTTAAAAGAATGAAATGAAACATCACTCTTGCAGACTTCTTTCCAGCAGAGAAGCTCGCTGCTGTGTACATTTTTGTTCTTGCTGTGGTGGCAAACTACTCCCAGTACCTGCAGAGAATATTTTCTGTAACCTCAGAGTGCTTGTAAAACCTGGAGAGCAAGGACATTGATGGATGAAGGTCTTTTGGAGGCTTGACATTCAGTTTGTGAGAAGCAGTGGAGAATGCAAGCAGACTGCTGCAAGGGAGGGCATGGGAGGAATTACTTGTTAGCCACAGTGCTGAGAGCTGTTTTGGAATCAGAAAGTTAATTCCAGAGTCCTAATCAGGGATAAGAACAGAAAACCATAGAACTGAGACCTTGGTGATTTTAGCTGATCCATCTTTCTCGTCAAAAGAGAGCTATAATTCTGTGAAAGTATTTTTCAATCATTTAGTTTCTCCTGCTTTGTCTGACTAGTGTTATATGGGTGTGCAGTTTTAGAGCAAAATGTTGGACATAGTCAGCTGGAGTTAGGCTTACATAATTGCTTTTATTCTAATGCTGTGATTTTCAGGCAACTATGACCTTGTTAAATTTTTATCTTTGGGAGCAAAATGTTTCTGGGCATCCTCTCAGCTTTCAAAAGCATTTCTGAGAAAAATTGTTCAGCCATATTTATCTGCCAGGAGATTAAGGGAAATGCTTTTTTTTCTGTAGGGGAAAGATAAATTCCTGTAACTCTTATTTGGAGAACATGACAGGGTAAAGGTGAAATTTAGAAGGGGAATATCTGCCAAGAGCTTGCTTGCTTTTGTGACAAAAGAACCTTAACATGTTATGTCAGCTAACCTTACATTTGCCATAAGATTATGTGTAGGAATTAACCACTTTCAGTGAGATGGTGGGATGTGAGTAACACTTACATGAGTTCTACCTGAAGTGCATGTTTAGATATGTTTTTGAACAGAAAGTGTTGGTCATGTTTGGGTGCAAAGAAAGTGCAGGAGAATAGAGTTAATATTAGAAACTGAATTTTTCAGGCATTTTCATAGAATTATAGGATCATAGGATCATGGGATCATAGGATCATAGAACTGTTCGGGTTGCAACAGACCTTTAAAGGTGATCTAGTCCAACCCTCCTGCAATGAGCAGAGACATCTTCAACTCCATCAGGTTGCTCAGAGTTCTGTCCAACCTGACCTTGAACGCTTCCAGGGATGGGGCATCTACCACCTCTCTGGGCAACTTGTTCCAGTGGTTCACCACACTCACTGTAAAAAATGTCTTCCTTATATCTAGTCTGAATCTACCCTCTTTTAGTTTAATACCATTATCCATTGTCCTATTGTTACAGGCCCTACTAAAAAGTCTGTCCCCATCTTTTTTATAAGCCCCCTTTAAGT
>VXBL01007715.1:158208-168886 GCA_013400195.1 Aramus guarauna
AGACTGTGTGGAAGGTCTTACAGACATCCAGATAGATGACATCTGTAGCTCTTTCCTTATCCACTGATGTAGTCACTCCATCATAGAAGGCCACTGGGTTAGTCATGTAAGACTTCCCCTTGGTGAAGCCATGCCAGCTATGTTGAATCACCTCACTGTCATCCATGTGCCTTAACATAGCTTCTAGAAGGGTCTGTGCCGTAATCTTCACAAGCACAGAGGTGAGGCTGACAGGTCGGTAGTTCCCAGGGCCCTCCTTTCTACCCTTTTTAAAAATGGGTGCACTGTTTCCCTTTTGCCAGTCACTGGGGACTTCACCTGATTTCCATGACTTTTTAAATATCATGGAGAGGGGCTTGGCAACTACCTCAGCCAATTCCCTCAGGACTCTGGGATGCCTCTTGTCTGGTCCCACAGGCTTATGCGTGTTCAGGTTCCTCAGCTGGTCATGAACCTGCTCTTCTCTTACAGTGGGAGGCACTTTGCTCCCCCAGTCCCTGTCTTGCAGTCCATCCACTCGAGAGGTTTGGGAAGAGAGGTTGCCAGTGAAGACTGAGGCAAAAAAGCTGTTGAGTACCTCAGCCTTCTCCTTGGCTGTTGTCACCAGTTTGCCAGTCTTCACCTTAGGGGTGTTAATAGGAAATGTGTTTGAACAGAAATTGTTATAATAATAAACAAAAAATTAAAAAAAAAAAANTGTTTAAAAAAAAAAAAAAAAAAAAAAAAAAAAAAAAAAAAAAAAAGTCTTTCTTCAAGTCTAGAACAACTTAGGGCTGAAATTTGAAATTCAGAAAATGACTTTGAGGAAACCAGCTAGCATCATGCTGGACATGATTTATGCTTGCTTATACTATTTGCAAAATCATGTTCAGCATTACATTAGAAACAGCAAAGCATTTCAATGTTAAGTGCTAATTTAGCACCATTTTCCCCTGCAGGAAGGCTAACCCAGGTAGAGCCTTGTTTCAGAGCTGTCAGAATTGTAAAAAATGAAAATCATACATAGAACTAATTAGTTGTATTTAAGGGACAAAATATGCATCCAAGTAAGGTGATGCTTGACATTCTAGATTGATTAATTGGTTTTGTGCCAATTCATACTATTCATGCTATTCATAAGTTCTCTTGCCATTCTAGCATTCATTTTTGAAAGGGATGTTGTGTCATTTACTAAAATGTATAGGGCAGAATTGAGATATTTTTGCAGGTCTTAAGTATAGACTCTGAGAAATGGAGGGAGGGTGCTAAACTTTACTTAACTCAGAGTTTTCTTTACAAGTATGTTACTTACTAAATGTCTCAGCTGACAAAAATCCATTCAACTTCACTGCTATTTGCAGCCATAAAAAAGTCAGTGGGGCCAAATGTAGCAGTCAAATGTTGGACATCATTTGCTCCATTTCCATATTTTCCTATTCAAACGCGGTATGTGAACAAAAGAGAATGAGTTTGCATTTTTCTTAGTGGGAACAGAAGAAAAAAAGGATTGTTTACACTTTGAGTGTTCTCAAAGGAAGATTGCAGGGAATAAAATATCAGAAGCTAATAAGAAGGATGATTGCCTTATAGAAAAAAAAAAATAAACCTTTTTTTTATCTTGGTAGGAGCATAATTCTTAATGGAAACCAACCAAGCCCACATGATTTGCCGCTGACATGCTAAGTTATTCCATTTCAGATCAGAGACTGACAAACCTTTCTTGCTTTTTTGACATTGACAGGTTAAGCAGCTTCAGAATTTTTGATCATTTGTTTACAAGATATAAGCTGAAAATATTGCTTTTTTTTAAAAAAGCGCCATGGTCAGCAATTGTAAAATGGATAGTAAATAGGACATAATTGTTATTCTTCAGAGAATGAGACTCCTAACTAATGAGATAGGGAGCTTGTAACCACCTTGACAAGTCATCCTTAACCATGTTAATTAACGGAGGGAATGTTGCACCCATACAGATGAGAGACTCAGCAATCCTAGTGCTAAAAAGAGATCATCAACTTAAGAAACAGACTTTCTATCTTTGTACATGTCTATGGAGTCCTAAGTGATCTAAGTACAAGATCCTCAAAGTTATTAAAATTAATCTTTGATCCAGCTAGAACTAAAACATGAATCTATTAATTTAGAAACAGATTTAATCAAACAAAGAAGTACGTATGCATATAAAATGATGAAAAACTTTTAAATGTTTATTATTAAAAGCACAACTTTTGTGTCTCCTCTTCTTGAAAGCTGGAGATGACCTTAATCTGTCTACTTTCTTCCTCCGTAAATTTCAAACAGCAGCAAAGAAAAGGTGGTCCTTTGCTTTGGCCACTTATCTAATGAAGAGTACTGTAGCACAAGGTATTCAAGACTGTTTTCATTTTAAATAATGTACTCTTGCAAGCTGAGCTTCTTTGGATATCTTTTCAAAGAACACTCTTCCAGAGATCCTATCAGCAAGACAGATCCTCAAGAGTGAACAAGAAACCTGTGAAGGTTGGGCTGTCACAGTTTTCTATCAACCAACAAGATAACCAGTGAAATCCAAAGATCAGAGATAGTGGCAAGAAGGGAATTAGTGAGAAAGTTTTACTGTATGGCAAGGAGAAACATGGAGAACATAATCAACACAATCAAAAACCTTAAAATCTGGCTATAAATATGATTCAGATAGAGATTCCTGCCATTAATTAAAAGCTATAACTCTGTAGTATCAGGCTTCATAAAGACTTTCATAAAATTCATAAAATTTTCATAAAATTCATTACATAAAGACTTGGCTAGGTTTAACTAGAAATACTAGAGCTGCTCTCATGTAGTACTTTTGATTCATTTATCCCAAGCAGGAGGTGGGTAGTCAGATCTCTGAAGAATGGTGATGTCCTCTGGACATGGATCCTTTTGCAGCCCATTCTTTGCTCCCAGTGCTTGGTCTCAAACAAGAGCCTTTCCTACATACACAAGCACACACGTGCAGACCTCCCTGACCCATGTACATTCAGAGAGTCTCTCTCATTGTATGTATGTATGTACATATATACATATAAATTTTGTACACAGACGCACACATACGTATGTTTGCCACTGATGGGAAAAACAACACCCAACTAAATGAGCCTAGAAGTAAATCTTCAAATTAGTGTCAAGGTTAAGCCCAACATTTGAGGTGAAGTGGGTTGTTAGATTCACTTTCATTTTTGGTAGTATTTCAAAGATGAAATGAACTCCTGTTAAAGAAAAGAAGGTTATGACACCATCTTCTTGCTGTTAAGTAACTGTCTTCCTCTTCCCACTCATTTTATGGGGAAAACATATTTTTAATAATGGAGCTGAATACAACTCATAGTAAATGGACTGTAGATCCAAACAGCGGAAAATTTCTGGTGTATTGAGATCTGGGAGCTTGTTTTGTATCCTCAGAATAACAGTAAATCTGTTTATACCTCGAACTGCTTTAAGGTTGTCAGCTCACTCAGCAGTTTGCCTTTGGTTTCTGTGTGACTGCAATGGTGAACTGCAGCGGTGGGATGCTTTACAAACTCTTGATCATAGCTTGCATCAAAACAGTGAGTGATGAAGTATTTAATTTACTGCCATAGTCAAAGGAGGAGCCAGTTTCCATTCTTCTGTGCCAAAAAATGGCAGTTGTGAGGTAGGGAGCATCAAAACACACTGGTGTGTCCATGTGGGCTTTGGGCTAGGAAATAATGGTGGATCAGAAGATTTGTGGGAGGACTCCAGGCAGGTAAACTTTTCCTGAAGTGGCTTTCCTGCTTCCCTGGAAACTTGATGGCAGTCCTTTCACTCACTGATAGAAGTTGCAATCCTGGGTAGCATGGGATCTCCCTGCAGCACCCCAGCCTTGGGGAGGTCTTTCTTCATGCACTGCCTGGTTCCTTGACCATTCTCTGTGCAAGACTGATGGACCTTTCTGACCTGATGTCATGCTTGGCTATACCACTTGGCTGTGGAGAGGAAGGAGCACTGCCTCATGCGCCTCATGCTGTGGCTGAACTGTTGCATGTGGCTGAAGCTGCAGGGTGTGCTTTTCCAGCTTGTCCGATGGTACGTGTTGGGCATTTGAAGAGACTTTTGTCCTCCTGAACTCCACGTCTGACTCTGATTTTAAACTGCTGAAGCCCACATCTGGCAGAACAAACAGTGAAGTGAGCCCAAGGGTGAGGAGGCAGCCATGCAGGTTTCAGTGCAGTGCTTGTGACTGTCTGATGTTGTTTAGCTCATTAAAAAAATCCTCTGAGTTGAATGAAAGAACTGCGGGCTGGCTACAGCTGCAGAACACATTTCTGCTTGGAGATTGACAGATGCCTCCCTGGTATGACAAAATTGGCTTTACAGACTGCTGATGGTGCTCCCTGGACCGCAGTGCGAGAAGCGCTGTTCTAGCTCACCAGTCAGTAGTCTTTATTGTAATCCGGTTTTTCTCTTGTGCCTGTACAACTCCAGCTGGCATCCAGGAACTCTGCATACTAACTCCTGGTCCCTAGTATCAGTCTGTGAAACTAGAGAGATTTTTATTTAATTTTCATTAAAAGAGTGATTGCAGTGCTTTATTTATTTATTTATTTTCTGCATGCTGTTATTTTTAAATATGTGAATGATAGCTACATAGCAAAAATCATCGATTTTACCTGTGCTCAAAGCAAACACTGACAGATAGTCAATATTTCAATGCCATCTCTAATAGTTAAATAATTTTAACTGTCTACTTCCCTCTGTGAACCTCTGGACAGTAGTTCCATCTTTGTATTGTTCAGTCTATATCTTTACATGGGAAGAACTGGCTTATGCTTAAAGGACTCTATTGAGAATCAGAATTTAGATTTCATATTCAGCCTCGTATTTCCCTTGTAATCTTGAGCAAGTTGCACAGTAAGTTGCAAAAACAGTAGATGTAGAAGCGCTGAACTTCTAAGTATCCTGTTCCCATTGTGAAGGTCTGGAATGACGTGCTAAAGCTCTCTATAAAGTAATGCCAAGTATGTTAGGCACCCTCTAACAGATTTCAAAGTAGCATGCTAAGCAAAACCAATGCTGTCAGCATATTTCTGCCTGGAGAGAGCCAACAGGAAAACTGAAGAGCAAGGCAGTGATAAGGACCTTTGTCTACTCTATATCAAGAACCTGAAATCATTTCCATGTGCATTCTTTCTTTCAAAAACACACAGGTGCAGAAAAGAGGAAACATGTACTTTTCTCCTATATGATTCTTGTATTATAGAGCTCAGGAAATAAGTTATTCCCCAGATAAGGGATTTAAAGCCTCTTTAGAGAGTACCATAGCCATGGATGTTATGCGTGTGATGGTCCACATCACTTTCTCAAGACGTGCAACTGTATTCAGGGTGCAAAAGGGGGAATTTTTGTGAAGGAGGGGGCTGGCTTTCAATGCATGATGAAATGTATGTGTTTGTACCCTGTCACTATTTCACAATCAATTTTCTATTGCCTTTAAATGCTGTGCTCCTCACTATTAGAAACTGAGCAGCATCAATGGTTTCCATTCGTACCCTTTCACTGACCTATTTCAAAAGGAAGGCACAGCTGGCTGGTAAAGGGTTTGTCCCTGATGTGCGAAGGGTGCAATGAATGCAGACATTGGACCAGCACATCTCATTTATGAATACAGATGATTTGTGAGTGTGAAATAATTTCAGAATGGTCCACACCTGTGAGATATGCTTCTAGGCAGACTTATGGATTTGTTACACACATTGTGGAGATTTCAAAGTTGCAAAGTAAGACCGTGGTGGAGGTAGGTAGGAAAAATCTGCAGCTGAGCAAAGCTTTCAGCATTGTCTTGGTTCTAGGTGTCTAAATGCTGCTTAAATTATGCTTGCAAATTCTCAGCTACCTGAAGGATATTGTCCTTTAGACTATAAACAGCAAGAAAACACAGAAAATTAATATGTATGCATCAATGATTAAAGGTGTACTTTTAAAACCTGTAGTTCACATACTTATCAAGAGGTTAGAATTAGCAGATAAATCTGTGATCAACGTCAGTTCTTGGCTTTGGACGATTCATTTATTGTAGTGACAGTAACCAGAACAACAAAACCCCACTGGGTAAAGAGGTGACCATAGTAACGTAACAACAACAATACCAACAGCAGCAATAATAACAACAACAATAACATCATCAATAATAACAACAACAACAACAATAAACTTTTACTGCTTTAGTTGAACCTTAAATACTCTCTACATTGTACTTGCATTAAAATAGCTAATAAAATTCAAGATCCCTGATTTTATTGCAGTCTGCCTTGCTAACGCTTCTACACTAGGTATATAAAGTAGGTACTGTGCTGTTATTAGGTCTTATGAGGAATTTGCATTTTTCAAGAACAAACCTCAAAGTGCTATCTGATAATTAGCTCACTATAATTAATTTTTAAATATATTGAAAACATAAACCATTCACCTTGTGTTCAGTCGATGATCTTTTGCCCTGCTGCACTGAATGATGCTTCCTGGTACTGGCAGCTGCCCAAGTACATTTGTATCTCCTGTGACATCAGTTAGTGTAGCATCCTGTATTATATTAATATCTTTTGCATTATATGAAACAAAATAAAAGGAATTACGAGGAAAATAGACTCAGAATGTTGTTATACATAACCTTATCACTAACCTGTCTGAGGAATATTATAATGAAGATGCATAACTTCAGGTGATACGGGCATTTTATCTGTTGAGAGGGGATCAAGTGCACCCTCAGTAAGTTTGCAGATGACACCAGGTTGGGCAGGAGTGTTGATCTGCTTGAGGGTAGCAAGGCTCTACAGAGGGATCTGGACAGGCTGGATGGATGCGCTGAGGCCANACTACCTGAAAGGAGGTTGTAACCAGATGGGTGTTGGTCTCTTCTCCCAAGGAACAAGCAACAGGACAAGAGGAAATGGCGTCAAGTTGCATTGGGGGAGGTGTAGGTTGGATATTAGGAAACATTTCTTCACCAAAAGGGTTATCAAACATTGGCACAGGCTGCCCAAGGAAGTGGTTTAGTTAGCATCCCTGGAGGTGTTTAAAACACATGTGGATGTGGTGCTTAGGGACATGGTTTAGCAGTGGACTTGTCAATGTTAGGTTAACAATTGGACTTTATGATCTTAAAGGTCTTTTTCATCCTAAATGATTCTATGATTCTTTGATTCTATGATTGGTTTAGGAACTGATTGACATCCAAACTTTTGTTTGACAAGCTGAAATATCCATGCTATCATATTTTAGGAGATTTTTAATAATTTTTTTATTTTAAATAGACAGTATCTCTTGCTATTCCAAAACCTCTCATTTCAGGTCAACATTAATGATTTTATATTTAAATGTTTTATACATTTTCCAACAGACATTGCTATTTTAATTTGTCTATTAGTATTCATTCTAGATTAAAGAGCTACCACAAAGGTGAAATGACAGTACAAATTATAGGTTATGTACAAGATAGGACTCCTTAATCTAACTGGGAGTCATCTACAATACAGCCAGTGGAGGTACTTGTTCGTATTTTCTGAGGTCTGTAATAGAACTCCTGTGTTTCTCAACTTATTATCTTCTCTTGTTCTGTGGTCCCATGCAAGTTTGCAAAATAATAATAAGAGAAGTACAGTATCTCTGACAACCGGCTCAACTGTAGCAAATTTCAAATTAAATTACTTTCAGGTCACGTAGACCTTCACTATTATTTCCTCATGCTTTTATGTTTAAGTGGTAGGTGTAACTGAAAGCAAAGAAGATGAATGTTGATGCTGTATCAGTCACAGCTTTTAGTATCATTCACTTTATTTCAGTGATGGCAATACAAACATGTTGTGGAAACAGTTTGCTGGCAGGGTTTTTTTTTCCTAGCAATCTTCCATTTCATTCAAGTATCAGTATGTTGCTGATGTCAACAGCAACAGTTGCTGATGACACCAACGGGTCTGAGTTTCCTCTTTTTCAATACTTTATATGTTAATATTAATGTACGGACTGCCATATGTGCAAAACAATCTCTGAAATATATAGATACATAACAGCATAATTTTGTTGTTGTACAAAATCAGTCAGAACCTACCTTGCCAACACCGACAGGTGGAAATTAGGATGTTCTTGAATTGTTAGGAATTAATGAGCTCATGCATCTGTGTAAAAGTTACTAACTATTCTGACAAATACTGTGCTCCCCATGCTCCCTGCCTTTTTTCATGTTTTGAGGTAATTTTTTTTAAACCAGTGGCAATTTTTTTTCCAAAGAGAAGATAAATGTGGAATGGCAAAAGGAAGAGGGAAGGCTAGAGCTACTTAAATTTTCATGGAAACGTGAAAAAAAAGCTATAGGACAGAACAAACTAGGATTTCAAGAATTTTGTTCTTCAGCTGTGTGAATAAATCCAAGTGCTAGCTCAAAAACATTTTGTTCTGACAAAGTGAAAAAGTCATGAACTGATTTACAATGAATGCTTTCTCCCCCAGATTGCAACAGTATCTTCTAAAGCAAGTTTTTCCTACTTGTCACATAGTGACTTTTCTTTTTAAGGGCGAAAGTGATCAGCTGATATTTAGGAAAGTTCTAGTTATTCTTGGTGAGGAGGTATTTACTAGTCTTCTAGAGTTGTTTTGGAGTGCAAAAAGGTATTCCTACCATGCAGACTTTATGATACCGTCATCTTTTTTCAAGGGGTAATAAACTGTGTCTTAAAGGAAGGGCCTAGATCAGTGACCAATATTCCCTTGTGGGCAGCAGAATCAGCATGGTTTATGCAATATTACAAAATCTATATTCTTCATAGAAACAAAGATTTCTGAAGTACTTGAGAAAAAAATATCAGATGTTTAAACTAGTATTTGCTGAAGACCATTAGGAGTTCAGCTGGATCTAGGGTTGGCTGACATGAAGTAAAATCTCCATACTGGGTCTATAAGTTACCTAATTATATCCTGTTAATTCTCAGTGGTGTTGCAACTGTGTCGTTTTCTTCCTCATATTGATATGCCTGTTACAACTGAAGAACCTAAGCCGCCAATTATTCCAAAGGTCAAGTCTGTCTATGTGCAATGTTTAGTTTTCTGCAAAACTTATTTTTGCAGAAGTAGAGGAAATGAGTAGCAAAAAGTTGTGATTTATCTTTGATTTTTTTTTTTAAAGTTTGTACTGTTTGCTGCTATTGCGTAGAAGAGTCCACATTTTAGTTTATTAGTTTACTAGATTCTATGAACAACTACAAATCAAGTGACACAATTACTACACCAGTGTGGAAGACAAAATACACTGAAGAAAACAATTTCCTTCTTCCTAGACACTCCATCATATTGGACTTTATTTTGGGTCAGACAGCTCCAGATTTTAGTTAAAATCCATATGGAGCTCCAGAATTAGTAAATTAATTCCTCTGCATTTTAAAATGTCTTGTAAAATCCTTTTGCTGATGAAAAGGGAAATGCTGTAACATTGTAGGAAGGACTGGCTTTGAAGTTTCTTCCAGACACATTGACAGTGTTTAGGTATACTATTTACACAAGTTTTGTTGGTTTGTTTGTTGATTTGTTTTGGTTTGTTTTTTTCATTTATTCTGCCTACCTAATTTAGACTTTCGGTAGATATTTGCATGATACTTAAATATCATTCAGCCTCCTTAGTGACTGCTAGTCAATGGATGTCCATGGTGTACATAAGTTACTTATCACTTCTGAACATCAGCATTTCTGACAGACAAACAGCTAGCTTTCCTGTCTAAAATAAGAGATATACCTTGGTTTTGCACAATAAGAATTGCCTCTTTCCTTGAGCATTATCTAGTATAGTAGGTGTATGCTTCTCTTGTTTAAAGACATATTTAGCTTGGGTGACACAAGTTGTTTTTAACCCTTGAAATATTTAGAGGTATGACATTCATTAGCATGGAGTTTTAATGAGAAAAAGATCTTATTTATGTGTGTTTTCTTATGTTATCTCTTGTACAAGTTGACAAAGTATATGAGTAGGTTTTCAAAACTCAGAAAAAAATTTTGGTATGTATTACTGTAGAAGTTAGAAAAATGTCTGTGGGCTTGTGCAAACAAAAATCTAAGATTGCACATCTATTTCTGTGTGGTCAGAAGTTGAATTCTGAGCTTTCAGAAGACAGAAATGCTTACTCTGTCTTCAGTCAAAGAGAGCTTTTTCCAGGGGGTGGTCTGGAGAGTGGAGAGGTAGTATACATGTTTTTTTTCTTATTTGACACCCTAAGTAAGCAAGGCCAAGAGTGCTTGCCTATTAACACTGCTACGCATGTGATCTTTACAGCAGTATATAGGTACATACAAAAGGGATCATGTGAAGATACCTTAAAAAAGGACATGCCTAACATCTGATTTTTCTTTCATCCAAGGTTGAAAAAAGTTTATGGTGTTAAATAGCTTTAGGTAGAGAACAATCAGTCAGTCTAAAATATTTTATTTAAAAGGAGATTTTCAGCCTGAATTATTGAAAATGTTAGTGTATAGTTTACATGACAAATTATACTTTTTAAAAGAGAGATCAAAGATATGTAGAGTAACTGACTGATTAACTGAAAACTTTGGATTTTTAACATGTGCAATGGGACAATGCAGCAAAGGATCTAAAGAAGGTAAGTGTGTGTTAAGGCCAGCAGAAGGTAAATAAATGTTTGTACAATTAAACTGTAGGCGTTTTTGACCTGTTTATCTGTTT
>VXBL01007716.1:0-10014 GCA_013400195.1 Aramus guarauna
ACAAACAAAACCAACAACAAAACTAAACACACATCAGCAGACACACTTGAAATCAACGTCAAAAAGAAATACATCCAGTGCTCAGAAGGGCAGACATCTACATGACCTATATCACTCCTGGAAACAAGGGCAGAGCACAAAAATTTCCAAGACTATCTGAAGGAGGAAACACCCCCAAAAATACCACATTTTTTTTCTCCCAGAAAGGCAAAACCACAAATCAACAGGAACATTTAATCTTCAGCTTTCTTAACCAATCAGAAATCCTACTTTTCTCCTCAAGCAGAAAAGACTTTACCTCTGCTGTCAATGTTTCAAAAATGACATCTGATGGTACTTGCAGTAGATCCAGTAATAAAAGCATTAATTTGGAGATAATGGAATAATAAACCCATTTATGAGGCCAGTTTAAATTAGGTCTGGCTAACCTTTCACCTGATAAAAAGACCTGAATGCTGTATGAAGGCTTGGGAAAAAGAGTACACAAAAAATCCTCCTCTAAAAAGTCTAGAAGGGAACATCCCATTTTACTCAGATGCTAAAATTAAAAATACACTGGAAAAGATCTTTGGCTAACAGTAAGGATAAATAGCCAAGCAAGATCAATGACTCATACAAAATAGTATGTTCTCCATAGCAGAGAATATAACTTGAGTAAATTTACTCAGCCTTTGGGGGGTGCTTTCATTTATTCTGCTGGCGTATAAATTACTAGCCATTAGAATAGCAGGTACTGAAGAATACAGCAAAATACTGACACAAACCCCAAATACAGGCAAATAACTAACAGCAGAGAGATCTCATACACTAGCGAGCGATGAATTTACTAAACTATGGCATGTTAAACAACTTATAAGTTTATTTTACCTGCTGTTGTTTCCTTTAAAGCAACATGACTTTTTGGTTTTGACTTTTTTCCAGTTACTTACTTTTAGTACTAAGTTATCTACCAAAGCATTTCAATATAGCTACTCACGTAGCTAAAGGGGCCTTCATGTCCTTACTTTCACTTGCATACATCAGTGAAGAAAGCCCCTGTAGGCGGTCTCCAGGAAAACCCAGCAGGTTGATGATTTTGAGCAGGTTTGGGGGCACCATGGATATGCAAAGATGAAAAAGTCCATATCCAAAGCTAACAGCACCTTTCAGTCTGTTTAGCGAATCCTCCGTTACACCTTCTGCAGCAACATGATTATCATTTGCAGCATCAGAAGTCAAGGATTCCTGAGTTGTTTTCTTCTGATATATTTCCTGAAGCGTATTAATGTCCGTATAGCACTTATTGTAAATTTTCCAGGCTTTTCGGAGTATCCACCCACCTTTTATGTATGCTAAAAATCAAGGAAAAAATATTTCAAGGACATATTTCAAAAGCAGAACATAGTAAGTAGTAAATGCTCTCTCTATTTGCATTAACTTATTGTATAAAGGATTTTGTAATAGCTACTGTCCTCTCAAAGAGGTCTTTCATACTGGGCACTATAAACTTAAATGCTTTTCAACCAGAGACTTTAAACCAGAGACTTTAAAGCAGCATGCAATACAAAAGGACCTCCCCTTCAGCTATGCAGCAATACAACTGTCAGAAAGAAAGAGAGAAATCAAAAGAACTTAATGCTGGATTCTGCTCCACTATACAACGGAGACGAAATGGCTGCCTGGCAAACATGGAGAAGCAAAACTCAGAGATTACATCTCAAACCCAAATGATGTTAAAAGACAGTAAATGGAAAAATACTAAGAAAACGAAACCCCTTCCTTTGGCTTAGATAATAAGAGTTTCAACATCATCATTTCCCTGCCTCTCATATAAACACAGCACCTTATAATTAATAAAAAATAATAGAATAAAAAACCCACATAAATGTTATGGGTTTAAAACTTTTTTTCAGTTGCCTAACTTCCTCAAATTCAAATGCAAGCTGAGTACCTAAATTTCCCTAAAAAAAAAAAATCTCATCTTGAGCATTCTCAGTTGAGAATGAGAGAATTCTCAGTCTCATTATCCTCTTTACATGAGGGTGAGGAAAGGCATGACATCAAAAACTAAAGATGTCCAATCTGCCTATCTACACAGCTTTCATCCTGGTTACAGCATTTCCTTGGATAATGATAAGTGGTAAACGGAAAACAAACACAGAATATACTTGTATATGTTAATTGTAGACACCTGCATTTTGTCTGTGATAGAGCCCTGAGAGTTTGGAAGTCCAGTGACAAAGGAGTTAACTAAAAATGAGAGAAAATAAAAGCATGATTATAGTAGCAGTGTTCTAAACAGATTATCACCAAGTTTGCAGAGATCAGTGTTATAACTGCTGCCAGAATTAGATCATAACAAGTAAGGTGTGTCAAAGAAAAGGAAAATGTTATTAATATCAAATCACTCTTTATAAGCCTTTGACACCTTTGACAAAATCTTTCCAATCACAAAAAAAAAAAACATTTCTAGAGAAAGTACCATCACAGACTAGACTACCTCTTTTTGGATTCTTGTTGTATGAAGAGGGGATGAAGCTAGTTTGATAGTCTTCAGAAATCACACTGAGAAAGACTGCAAAATTTGTTTTCTCAGTTGTGACAGAAGGGTTCTGTCAGCATGAAGTTAAAGTATTAAAAAAAATTAATCCTCTATCTTGAGCTACATATTGAAGTGTTATAATAAAAAACGTGAACCCCTGCCGTGATTCAGTTGTATTACAAGACTAACATTACTTCAATTTTAAGCAATTAGGTCAATTTTTGGCTGCACAGAGTATTTTAAGTGATGTGGTTCACCACAAGATGAATGCTCATACAACTGTGCATAGCAATGCAGCAGACGAATGAGGAAAACCTCACATTTTACTTATCCCACAGATAGTGTTTCTGCTAATAGCTAACTACTGTGTTTTGATGCATGTATCAAATGGAAAGGATATGATGTAGAAGAAACATATAGTTTTAGGCTTTACTTCCATTAGTCTGCTGTCAGGAACAGTTCACTAAGACAGCATAACCCTAATAGATTTGCTGTATCAAGGTAAAACAGTCTAATAAATGAAAATTATTAATTTCTGACTTTTTAAACATAAAAATTAAATCAAGCCCAATCGCTGAGCTGATTTCCCAGCATGAACTTCTGAAAGTAGACTCGTGACAGCAGCAGTAAATATCAAGAAAAGGTAGTTCAATATTGCTGTGGGAAGTGAATATAAGTTGCTGTGTTACTATCTTTATGATAAAGCTAGTTCTAATACATCCATGAGGGTGGAAAGGAAAATCTAAAATGTGTTAGGCATATGAGAAAGCAGCTTGCATGTCATCATATGCTTCTTGTCAAATTGTTCCAGGAAGAAAAACACAAGAAATTTTTCACCCATCCACTGATCAGAAATATTTATCTGCTCTGAAGAATGCATTTCTTTTTGAAATTACAGTCACTTGAATAATCTGCTTGCTATTTCTGTACAGAAACATGATTCAAATAAAAGATGTTTATACATAATCAAAAAGATAATAAAAAACCTGAAATAATGGATCCACCAGTTCAGCAACAGCAGTACCTAGCAGTCACTGAGGTGGCATTTAACCACTTGAAATTTTAAAGATTTCAAGCATATTCTTTACTCAGTATAGAGCAACTCAAATATACTGCATATTCTGCAGTACTCTGCTACCCACTTCAGTTCTCTAAGTAGCAAAAAAGAGAAAGGGAACAGACACCACTCTCAATTACAGCATCCAACATAGTTATGCAGCTGCAGAATACATACTGAAAAAAGCTGCAAAAAGGCACCCACCCCCAAATGAAAACCCAGAACTGCACAAAAAAAAAAAAAAAAAAAAAAAAAAAAAAAAAATAAAAAAAAAACAAAAGAAAAAAAAAAAAAAAAAAAAAAAAAAAAAAAAAGAATAAATAGTAAGAAAACCTTTCTGCAGCACTACACACAGAGCAGTCAGAAATACCCCCTGAATCTCTGCTACCTAGAACCGCATTCTTAATGCCATGGCTTGGAAGAAACCAACTCTGTACATCACAGAAAACATTACGTCCTTGAAGGAAGATCTTAGTGTTATTTTAAATAATGCAAGTGTTATTTCCCCAATTCCTTTCAGCTGATCAGCAGGGTTATCACTGACAATCTGGTCTGACTGCCATCTCTTGGTCTTCATTGATTTGGTAAGAATCTGTGAATGCAGTCACTTTGTATGTGACCTTGACCATATTTTCTATAATCTCATGGATGAAAGCATGTTTTAAGATTATGCAAGAGATCTAGGAATGCAAGAGAATATTAGAAACAGCTTTGCAACTGAGATGAGGAGGTTTGTATTCAACACAACAGGATTAACTTCTTTGGCATGCGAGGATGCACTTTGGTGACCAGATAATAAGAACTGCTTCAGCAGTTCCATCATCAACAGACTTCATTTAAAATTACTATTGCTGGCAGTTTGTCATCCCCCTGAGCTGTCATGAACACAATGCATATGGGACATTAGGATTTTCCCAGTGGCCTGGACTTCAGCTGTTGATAGCCTCTTATCTTGGAGGCCACACAAAGCACACAGATGCTACCCATCTTTGTACTAACTCCTTAAATGCCTCTGTGAGAGCATGCAAAGGATTCCAACCCGTCTAAGGGGAATCAGTTGAATATTATTATCGGTAAGAAAAAAAAGCAGAAAGCTGTTATCTGTAGCAATCCAACTCATTTTATGATACTACTACCTACACAAAGATAGAACAATGTGTGTGTACGAGTAATTCCAAGATTGGAATGTTTCAAATGGAATTGTGCTTTCTTACAAAACAGTCGTCTTTACTGAGTCATATTGCCACTTTATGATCAAGCTTTATTAAAAAGATATCATGCAAAAAAATACATCTAAACATTAAAGCCACAGCACACCTGATAACTCTTGTTTTACAAATGAGAGCACAGCCAAGTAGACTTGACAGTCTGCTACAATTATTTGTCTTTGTAGACGATCTATCATGGATAAAGTGGATTTTCGTCCATCGACCTGTTTGGATTATACAAACACAGAGCACAGAAAACTGTTAACAAATATAATACAGAATACTAGTCTAAATCTGACAAATGAAAAATTCCAAAATTAACTGCAAGTGGTAGTATTGCTACTAAATTAAATCAGCATTCAGAAGTGCAAAACTATGCTAAAATTCCTTTGACAGGTCATCAAGCAAGATCCTACTTAATAAACAGGGAAATCTTACACATATACTATTATCAACTGTTCTTCTTATTATAGAAATACTCAGAACATATTTAAATTTCATTTGATTATTACTAAGTGCAACCAAAAGATGATAGATAGGAAGAGCACAGAAAGGGGTATATGACAATTGGCAGGGAAAATACAGTGCCTCTTAAGAGCAGAGAGTTACGTATGTGTCATGGTTTAACCCAGCAGGCAGCTAAAATGACCACACAACTGTTTGCTCACTCCCCTCCCTCCCCCTCCCCAGTGGGTTGAGGGAGAGAATTGAAAAGAAAAAAAATAAGGGAAAACTTGTGGGTTGAGATAAAGACAGTTTAATAGGACAGAAAAAGAAGACAACAACAGAATATACAGAACAAGTGATGCACAGCACAATTGCTCACCAACTGAAGTCAATGCTCAGCTAGCTCTTGAGCCAAACTGCTTCCTAACCCACCCTCCAGTTATGTATGGAGCATGACATCATATGGTATGTAATAGCCCTTTGGCCAGCCTGGGTCAGCTGTTCTGGCTGTGTCCCCTCTCAACTTCTTGGGCACGCCCTCCCGCCTTCTTGGTGGTAGGTGATATGAGAAGCTGAGAAGTCCTTGACTGCTTTGCAACAACTAAAAACATCAGTGCGTTATCCACGTTATTCTCATCCTAAATCCAAAACACAGCACTGTACCAGCTGCTAGAAAAAAATTAACTCTATTTCAGCCAAAACCAGGACAGCATGTCAGGTACAATATTTTTTACCAAGTAAACTAAATACTGAAAAGAAACAGAGCTGCTTTTTCTGCTGTAGATCTGCTCTGTCACACTAGGCAGGCCACACTGGACATTTCTATACTACTATTATAACTAGTTCTCAATCTGCATGCTTTCTTCTTCCTTCATTATTTAGAATGAAAAAATCTAAAAAGAGGAAGGAAAATTCCCTAGGAATATGCCTGGCACACAGCACTATGCAGCCTCAACATCACAACTTTTGAACATTACTAGAGCACATATGAATTCAAGTTAGCTGGAATTAGATAGGCTACAAGCTTCCTGAAATAGTTTTAGTAGGTCACGAATTTGAGGTGTTAAGAAAATAATTACTAATATCAATGCAACCTGCTGCTTTAGAAGAAGAACTACCTGAGTATTTTATGATAATTAGGAAATGCAAGCAGAATATTTTAGTTAATTTCTAAATTTATTATTAATCTCAACTCCACATATCAAAAATGATCTATTCAAAATACAAAAAGGACAGAAAGAAAGTTTCCAGAAATATTTATCCAATACACAGTTCTGTGTTTTACAAATAATGTTCTTACATTCTTTTTAATTTTATTCTTGATTGTTTCTATAACTCCAGCTTCTTCACTTTCACAAAGCTTCTCTGTGGCCTTTAAGTCATCACACGCCAGTTGCATTTTCTCTTCTTCAAATGTCATCATGGCATTCTACCAAAAACCAAACAAATTTGAAAGATAAAAAATTTTTATTTCTCCAAAATTTTCTATTTTTGTTTCTACAAAAGCTACAGGATAGTAAAAGTTTTCATAAAACCTTGACAATAAAACTTACTTTTTAAGAAAAAGTATTAAGACACACACATCAGTGCACATACTTCTACACAGAAACATCAAGCTAGAAATTTGAGTGCTTTACCAAAATTCAAGACAAATCAGAACATACTAAGTCCTAACTCCTTGTCTAAAAGCTTCAAATGCAGTCAAACTGAATGTGCTGTCACATTACATTAAACAGAAGAAAAAATTATACAAATTAATTTTCAGTTATTGTTATGTAAGGCACAATGTGCATGCAGATACTGCTTTTATATAATCCATCCACATAAATAACAGGCCTCCAAAGTCAGTAACAAGTAACAGCTATTGCATCACAAAATAATAACCACAATTACTACATATGTAGGAAGGAAAAAACCCGCATCTGACTCCAACTACTGCTGAACCAATTTAGAAAGAATTTCAAGACAAGAAACTTCTTTTCGTGATGCTTTATTAAACGAAAGCTCTGAATGACACAGGCACACAAAGTGCTGCTGCTATGTTTAGAACAGTAGCTAAGCAAGATATTTTCAAGAGCCACTGATGCTTCACTGTGATGTTACACTGGTTCAGCGCATCAATTCAGATAAGCAAGCCCGAGAGATTCTCCCTCTTTCCTTTCTCCTCTCCATTGACTTAAAAGCAAGCATATGCCCCAGGAGGTTTCCCAGCCAATGTATTTCTCTATATTGCATAGTCCACAGACACTAGAGAGAACTGAAATTAATTTCATTTACAACTTATCAATTTCTGGCATATTATAACAAATTCTCTCTTTAAAAAGAGTATTACCATAGATAATTTCTGGTGAGATCTAAGATTAAGCAGCAAAGTCAGAATAAGGACAGTCTAAAAAACAAGATCCAGACATTTTCTAATATACCTGCTCAGTTTTTACATTCTCATTTTTAATACATTAACAAAAAAAAGAAAAAAAGAAAAGCATTTAAGTCACCTAACTTGCGCATTCCAACTCTTTAATCAGTTAATATTCTCAGTTCTCACATATTGAAAAAGGAAGAAGTGTGAATGGACCAAATTAACAATTTTCACTAGGCAGTATGGACGGAGAAATTTTCAATAGCAAAAGCTATCAGGAAAGTGGCATTTGTGAGTATTATTTGAATAATACCTCTAGTGCTCATTTAAGAGAGAGTTTTATTATGGCTCTTTTAATGGAACACATAAATATTTCATACATTTGAGAAGCTGAATCAGAGAACCTTTACTTTCTATTTAAACCACATGAGTAAACAAGTTTTATGTAACATAATGACTTGTTTTCTAGCTACATTTAATCTAAAACTTTGAAAAAATTAAGTCTCATAAAAAGAAATAAATTAGATTATCCACACTTATGAACAGACATATGCACATACAAACATTAATCACAAGAGAAGATATGTATACTTTCTGCTCTTATCTACTCACCAAAAAACTGACAAAACTGGCTCCAAAACTCATTAATGGGCTATGGTTTCTGTAAAGAAAACAAAGTATAGTTACTATATTTGCACATATTTCCTATCACAAAGATCAATATTGCATTTCATGATTTTGATTTACACATCTGTAAATACATCTTAGGGGTTTTGTATCAAGTTACAGACATAACATTCTGCAAGATATAATGGAAACAGAAAGCCAAAAGTTTCATCTTTTTTATTAAATTGAGATCTACCTTAAAAAAAAAAAAAAGTCAAGCATTAAGCTGTAGATTTTTTTTGAGAAACTACTGCCATGAAATGACATTCAGTACAGATCAAAAAAATTTAAGAGCTACAGAAAACTTAAAATCTGCTAACTCTACACTTCTCTTGTGATCTAACACTACAGTTTTGACCTAGCAGACAAATGTTAACTGTTTTTATTAAGAGATTCCCACTTTCCCCCTGTTCCCATGAATTTATGTTAATCTACCAATCTACCAGATTTTAAAGAAATGCATATGCCACATAAGTTGTTAGAAATATCAAGTTCTTTTAAGGCTTATGGTTTTATAGCTGTTTTGTTTCAAGTCCAGAATACATATCTTACTACACTATGTGGAACAGTTTTAAGATGCTTCACCTATTCTGTTTGCAGGGATATTCCAAAAGGGTGAAATCAACTGCTAGATCAAAAAATGCAGGCAAGCAAAATCTTGGGTAATATATGGCACAGGTTTCAAACTTCAGGACTACTGCAGTCACACAGACCATGAGGCTCCAGTAAAGTCATATAGAAAGCACTTAAAAATGTTTCAGGATCTCAGTGGTACCGCTGTTCAGCAGTCGGCCACCAGGTTAAATCCTGAAAGTCGGTATTTTTATATTAGAGGAGATAACATTTATGCTACAGATACATATATTGCTACAGGGTAGTACTTATGCTGTTTCCAACTTAATTCTGCAAGCATCAGATTAAGAGTTTTAAAATAGGACAAGCACTTGAAAAACATGGAGATAGTAGTATATTATTTATTACAACACAAATTTCCAGTAATAAGTCCATGTAAGAGTTTGTGGTTTGGTTTTTTGGTTTTGTTTTGTTTGTTTTTTAAAAAGGTAGTCATCAATATTCACGCACACATGCTTTTTGATTTAGCATAAATATCTAAAACCAAGGACATGAACAAGAAAAACTGGGAAGATAAAGCAAGTTAGAATAGAAAAAAACTTCCCTTTCTATATACATTGCTCAATTGTGGATATACATATAAATAAGAGATCAACTTAACTTGCTAAATTTTTTCATTACCTTTTCAAAAGAAAAATAAGTTAGGTATTTTATGCTTTGTTGGCAGGCCAACAAGAGCAGCTGCCAGTAGATGCCTCTGCTACTCAGTACCTGGACTGTTCTCTACCAACAGCTGTGTGACACAGAGCAGTAGAAATCAGCTGCACAAGTTATACTCACTGCAGCTGGCACTTTCAGCATGAACTCTTGCTGCAGAGGGCACATGGCTATCTCATAATCCACTTTTCAACTCATGAGGTGTGTGGCACCCATTTGGTAGCCAGTCTTACCACCCTACTTCTCAGCACATAACCTTCACCATATGTTTCAAGGTCACACCTATTGCATCATCAACACCCAATGGATCTAAAACTGCAGAAAAGATGAGCACAATAATTTTTTACATTTATGTCCTCATATATGAAGTTGCACTTACATCATACTTTCAAGGAAGCTCAAATTAAAAAGTTTCATTTTTGAGCTTCCTTAGATCTACATAGTCAGAGGAAAGTAGTTGGGGGGG